>CAIGRR010318116.1:0-10032 GCA_903798365.1 Fraxinus sp. 1973-6204 | reverse complement strand
TATGGCCAAATTACTGAAACACTCTCAATTACCCAAAATTATGCAATCACTTGCCATTTTTGCGCCGATTTGCCAACTCATGATACTTTAGAGCCATTATCGTGTTATCTGACAACTCAGCATCTGACTCGGATCCTCCTGCATCATGTAGCCAAGAACTACCCCATTGTAGCTTTATTGGATTCATTGCCACAAACTATACAATTTTGGTTTTTCAAACATATGGACACAACGCATGGCACTTTTACGAAGTTGTCGAGCAAGTACAAAAAAAATATTTCGAGAAATGAGCACTAATTTGAGAAATTTGAGGGTAAGATTGATATCTGTGACCTTGATCTCATCTATGTGACCCTTATTAAAATATGTAACCTTACTTCTAACTACTTCAACATACGGTTATATATTACCTGATACACATATGCTCTTATTTGTGTTTGAACTCCATCTCTGTGTCATATATTTAATATATGTGAATTAATAGTCATTATTTATAGGTATCTCCTGCAAATAACACCATTTTTTTCTGTAAGTGATGAATACTCATCTTTACATGTACATGTAGGATGTTTCTGGTAGATCAATTACCATGTCCACAAGCATTGGCTGTCATTGTAATGATTATCATACTATTACACAATAGAGGCATACATGAATGCGTACCAAGACACTATCTTTCTAGTTGGAAATCCAGCTGATTAGAGAGTGTCTAATGAAGTAAAAGACATACATATATTAGCACCTAACCAAAAAAAGAAGTTCTGAAAGACCTACACAAAAGAAGAAGAAATCATCATGTGAAAGGAAAATAACTGTCAGATGTGGATGTTGTGTTGAAAATGGTCATAGCCGTAGGACATGTAGCGATTTGGTTCCATTAAGTAAAAAAAAAAAAAAGATCATAGTTACAACAAAATAATATGATATCAATTGATGATACACATTGATCGTAGTTATAACATTTAAGTTTGTTGTTCTCTCTATTGTTTTACTCATTAGTTGTGGATAGTGTTAGATATATCATATAACTGTACATTGTTATTCGTTCAAATAATATTCATTTGAACTGTGAATGTGACTTAGCCATTTGAGAACTAATGTGAAATCTGTAGGTTTGGGTATTGATATGGGACATGATATTGATTAAATTGTTATTTGGATCCATTTGTAACATATTGACAATAATAATTTTGTATGTGACTTATTCTATGAATTGATCTCTAACTTGTAAATAATATGGAACATATATAAATTAATTAAAACTAGATGTGTGACGCGAGATTATGATATGTGACTATAAATTATAGATTTGTGACTTGTAAACATTAATCTGTGACTTCAAGGAAATAATATGTGACCTACACACATTAGTGAACTCTGATGTGTAGGCATTCATAATAGTGATCTGTGATCTATAATTATTATCATGTCACTTGAAGGAAATAATATGTGATCTATATACAGTTTAATGTTTATTTTTTCACATCAACTTCAAATTAATGACTTGTAAGTATAATATACTGAGCCGTGACCTGTAAATAGTACATATATGTGATTAAAAATAGGGTTCTATGAATTCAACATAAGAATCTATATATTAATTCAAGATAAATGATGAAATGTAATAGACATAATCATAACCACATGAACATTCAAAACTTCAAATGTAATCATCATTACAAAATGAGATCTACATAGTTACATCAATGTTTAGTCAAAGATCCAACTTTCAATCTATATCCTCTTGACCTTTTCCTTTACCACCTTGGTAGTCTTCTTGATTTGACGGTGCTTATAAAGTAGTGCAGCTATATCCAGCCAAGATCTAGCATCATAAAAATCATTTGGCATGGATTCTAGGTCATTAAGAAGAATGTATTCAACATATTTGACTACTAATATGTCGCAGTCGTGACTGAAAAAAGAAAGTTTATTAGTTTTTACATTAAAATGATGGTCACAAAATGGATATTTATTTAGTCAGTTGGTTGTACGTTAAAATGATCGTCACAAACATACCAATTTTGCTGTTGTGGTCCCTCATAACCTAGCACAAGCCTTAACTCCATGAAATCCCATTGATCATCCCTTGAATTTTTATTCCATATTTCAATTGCATTCATCAGTAAGGGACGATTTTCAAATATGGTTCAATTCTCCCTTTCACTCTTAAATCCGTGAAGGTCCTCCTAGCCAAAATGTATATAATCAATGCTTAATCTTTAATATCAAGCTACGTTAACATCCAATGTGCCTCGTTTGCAGGAAAAATTGACATTAAGACTAGGTTCACTTCATTCCATGGACTGTTCAATGGTATTCTGACACCTGTGATATCATTAATCAACCTTGTATCAGTGAGTAGGATATTTGGATCCTTCATGAATCTCGGACATACATTTTTATTTGTCGCTTGAAAGTACGAGTTAGTTGTGATATCCTTAAACTTGACATTCTTGCCATATCATGCTAAGTGATGTAGGTAATAAAAGCATGCATTCATTTGAGGTCACAATAGAAAAAAATAAACACATGATCTATATTTGTATGTAACTTATGGCATATTGCATTGACATGTGATGTGCATATGAACGGTCATATATGACTTGTGACTATTGAACATTGATGTTTGTATGTAAATGTGACATGTCCATGGGTTATGTGACCTGTAGGTAATTTATGTGATCAGACCATAATGTATGTAACTTGTTTATATGGTATGTAACATACTGTATGTGATACAGTACAAACAATATCATACGTATGAAGAATGATATATGATCTCTGCATACCGAGTTGGTCAATAATGCCTCTCGAGAAACGAGCACATGCCACATGCCACATGCTACCATGTTTCGTTGCCTATAGTGAATGAACCAATGTAGGAATGGGGCTTAATAACATCGTTAGCATTTTTAAATTTTTCACGTAAAAAAAAAAAAACAAAAAACAAATTATTTATACTCATTCGGGTCTCAATTATTTGTTGGTTTGTGACATTTATGGAACCAACTCTTAAATGCCACAACATCAACATCATCTGCATACCGATTGTAATATCGAAAAATGACTATTTTCCAAACTCTTACTTTGATTCCCTTCGTCAGAAACAAACGGAAACTGTAATATTTGTGCAAGTCTAGAAACCCGCTTCAACGGCATTCCAGATATGGATGCAAAACTAGATGATACATGTCATATAGCGAAATTCTAGGTCCGTGTAATTTTCACTTTTGGTTTTACCAAATATATTGCATCGCGAACTTTTTGAGCCCAACCAAACATAATTTTGGTCTCCGTACTCTAACAAAAAGGATACTGGGATCCAATGACACGTTAGGCTCACAACAAATTTCAACGTCAAAAGTTGGTGAACAATCGACCTAGAGCAAGTCACCTTTCTCGATTACAAACCATCCGTTTTCTCGTTTTCATGTAACTAGATAAAGTCATAAACCTTGACTACAATGCACTTTGCACAATAGATACAGATGTAAATAATTGCAATTGTAATTGTCACAGAAATATGGTTTCAACAGCCTCTTTATGAAGCACACCATCTTCCACACCTGAAACGAGCTTGGAACCAACTTCTCTATATTATAGTAATACTTGGTAGAGCCGCCGGCACCCCATGCAGTCCGGCCCATGAAACGTCAGTGTCAGGCTCTATATCCCGCTTGTCCAAATGGGCCAAGACGAGCCACAGAGAAATGTCGCCACAAATCAGCCTAGCCTGCACAGTTAACACCTCTATGTGCTACCAGCGTATACATATCAATGTTGGACTTCTCTCCATTTTTCATTCGTGTATGTATGCACGTGTAAAGGCATTGAGAGACAGTATAAAACTAAAACTTCATTAAGTACTTCACACTGCAGAACAGCAAAAATGTGAAAGTTTGGGAAAAGAATATTTACAGATAGTTCTATGCATCTTATGAAGCGGAAAACACGTTAATAACCAAATTGCAAAAGAATGGATCCTTTGACGATCGCTGGTGGGTACCCGCTATCCTAAACTTGGTTTGGAAGAGTCAAGAGAAAAATTGTTGGTTAAGATGGGAAATTTTCTATAGCCCTAGAAAAACATGTCGATGATGTTGCATTTGCACGATCAGGAATGGATAGGCAAGCTCCGTATATATCATCGTCATTATCTTTCTGCTCCTCTTTCGGCTTCAGAATCTTAGCGTAGCACTCTCTGACTGGATGCCCTTGAATTGAAGACTGAATATTCGCACCATTTGGCACTATATGATTGCCGAAGTGAAAATTGCCCAGATGGATGTTTCCTGATCCAGGAAGGTGATTCATCGGTAATGGCATTGACATGTAATCCGATACCATAGGATGAATATTCGAAGTCTGGCATGCATCCAAGTCATTGGCGCTCATCAGTATAGTTCCATAAGGTACGGAATTTAATGGAGGAGATGCGAATTGGTAAAGGGAAGAAGCTCCAAAGTTCATATCACTGACAAAATTTCCAAGAAAATTGGAGCTCATGTATTCATTACTCAAGACGGGCTTCTTTTCCAAGTATAAGGGGAGATCTTGAACCTGCATTCCAGGTTTTGACATGCCGGGATTCTGAGACAGTGATGATGAGGCAGATTGAGTACTGTTAGTGACAGCATGCGGTAAATTCGCAACACCAGAGATTACAAGGCTTCCAGTTTTGGATGAAGGCACTTCATGGTTATGCTTCCCCTCATATGTTGTGATTACAGATTTTAAATTGTCAGCAGCTCGTTCTACATGCTTCCTCACCGGGCATCCAGGAGTAGTGCATTTGTAGTAGCTCCTGCGAAATACAAAAATTCAAGACCATAAAGTTCTTGCTTTTATTTGGGAGGAGAAAGGAAAAAAATAAGTCCTGGATTTGATTATTATGTTTCTTGTTTTCCGTTACACATTGTCTGATAATTATTTTTATCTAAGACATACCTCGGGTTTGGATTTCCTTTTACAACCTTTTGACCATACTTCCTCCAGCGATATCCATCATCCAGAATATCGATATCACTTTCTATCTGAACAACTACTCGCGGTTCACGCGTTGACCTTGAGGATATAGTGGTTTCAATTGGGAAGCTGTCTTTCTTCCTGAAATGGAAGGTAGTTCCTAATTTAGTGCCTAGTTACCATATAACAAGTAAAAATATTTTAAAAACGTAAAATGATCATTTATTACCTCCTTTTAGGCTCGGATTCATCATTATCATCATCGTCATCAACAAACGCTGTGCTATCTAGAGTGGCCTCATCTTTATCAATATCACCATCTCGACTGGCAAATGTAGATGAGAATTGCGGAGTTCCTACTGGTTCAAATAAGTTCATTGGTTCTGATAACAACGGTGGATAAGAAAAATCGCGTAAAAATGATGTGGAAGACATCCTGTCCAAACCGTCAGGCCTACAATCCGAGCCATACCGCGTATCCCTACACCCTGGCATAATGTTTCTCCAAGCTGTTCTACCTTCAGCTCTCAAATATGATCCACTACCTTCACTAGTCTCTTGTAAGTCGCATCGCCTAAAGGGCAGAGGTTTTGGGTGATTATGAGAACCCTTATACACAATTTCTGTAATCTGGCCATCGTGTGAGCGCTCAACCTTTTTCTTCATAGGACAATTTGTATTAGTACATTTAAAGTAGCTCCTTGGAAATTCACTTCCTTTCACATGTTTCTGTCCATATTTCCTCCAGTTGTATCCATCCTCGGAATTCCTGGACACTGCCTGAGAAAAGTATGCCACCTTTGGATCTTTTTCGAGATTACAACTGGGGCCACTTTCTTTATTATCGCTTTCTGCATTAGTAATGTTCGATTGTGAACTAGGATAATCGGCATTCAAGAATTTATTTCGTGACACTTCAGTTTCAGCAGCTGCATCTGCAGAACAGTCCACTTTAGCAGCATCTAGCGAATGCGAAGAATTTTCAAAATTCTCAGGTGGCTGCATAGGGTGAAGGACTTTTAGGTCACCTCTTAAAAGTTTAAGCAGTATTAAAAGTGGTGATATAAAGGCAGATGATAATTTGATATAAATTCACTAATTAAATCCTTCACGAGACAACAAAAACTCCTTGTGTGACAAAAATAGCTGTTTATAGGTCACTTTTCCCATTTATTGAAGGTTGATATATTATTGGAAACATATACACAGGCATCTTCATCTCCTCACTTTTTTTGTATTATTTTCCATCAAGTTATTTCATTAAACATGTAATGTGATTTTTGCATCAAAACAAATTGGTATAACTACGAGAAAAAGAAGAGCAATTTGTTAGACCATGATCTTGGTATAACTATTATGTAGCAAATATATAGATGACTTTGATATCAGATCACCTTATCTCCTGCTGTCAACCTATTTGACATCAAATTGAGGTCATTTTGAGCCTTGGATTTGAAGTTGAACTTTAATAAGCTCTCAAGATTGCATGAAGGAAATTGGAAGGTTCCAGTAGTAGGAGAAAGTTGTGCCTGCAGAAGGAAAAGAAGAAAAAAAGGTCAAGAAACGAAAGGATAATGAAAGCGCGTTAGTACGATATTCTGTTTTATAAATAATCAAAACAGAAATTCCAAATAAGCATCCTTTATCTTAATATCTCTTCTTCTTACTTTTCAGCATTATATTTACTTCTCGAGCAATGTTTTACTTTCTATTAATTGCTTAAAATTTATTTTTCAAGCAACAGATTTTCCTGGCTATTCTCTTATTTATCCAGTTTAATGTTTCCTTTTGAAGTTAACGGACAATAAATATTGACAAAAACAAAATTGGTTCAACCTTACAACTTACGAGGTCAAAGAATCTCATATTTATGACTTCGAATGGAAAGTACTATGAAACTGCACTTTGTCTACTACAGATTAGCAAAGAGAAAAAAAACAAGGCGCATAGGTTTGCTATATGTTGAACAAGCCAAGTCGAACTACTTGAGTAGAGGTACAGGGGTTGGATAGTGGGTTTGTTGGGAAATATGACGAAAATACAACACGCTGCAGTTCGACAGAGGTATTAGAGGTCAAGTAGGCTTGTTTACTAAGTACATCTCATGAACAAAGTAAGTCAAATCCTAGTTAGTTAGAGGTACTGAAGGTAGAGTGGTTTGTTCACATGGGAAATTTTTTGAACAAGGCAACTCGAACCCAACCTAATGGAGATAATTACCGATGAGTTAGACTTATTCAGATGGAATAAGTTGATATTAATCAGGTAGAATTTGTAGAGATCAAGACGGTTGTGTGTTTAATGTTGAACCACTTTATATGAAAGTTGTTAAAAAAGGGCCACGCATATATCATTTAAATATTTTTTTTTTAACACGACCCTTCACGTGTAGGTGGAGTTAATATTTTGATCAAAACCTAGCACGTGCACAATTTCATTAAATGAGTGACAATGAAACTTGAACTGCAAGCTATGATACCATGTTGACTCGAAAGATAAGTTGTTTGAGATGATCATGTATATATCATTTAAATTTCATGTACTGTAGAAGTACTAAAGGTATTACGGGATTGTTCGCAAAAAATATGTTACATAAGGCAATTCGACCTAAGTCGAGTAGATGTACTAGGATGGAGCAAGCTAGTTTACGCGAAATATGTTCAAAAAACAAGACAACTTGATTTAGTATGGTAGTGGTAATAGGAATCGAGTGGTCTTGTTCACTTAGAAAATATGTAGAACAAGACAATTCAACCCCGGGTTAGGTAGAGACCAAGAGTCAAGTATGTTTGTTCACATGAAATTTGTTGAACAAGGCAACTCGACTGTATTGAAATAGATGTACTAGGGGGCGAGTGGTTTGGTTTACTTCCTGACAGGAATAAGACAACTCAACTCTGGTCAGATAGAGGTACTAGAGGTTGAGTGAACTTGATAGACACTATGTTCAACAAGACAATTTAACCCACTCATGTAGAGGTATTAGGAGTCGAGTAAATGATAAGAAAATATAGTGAACTTGACCTCAGAAAGGTAGGTATCAAGTAGTCATTTTGCCTTAAACATCATAATTAATATGTGCATTAAACAGCCCCGGATAATAGTAAAAAACAAAAAATAAGCTAAAAGTTAGTCGATTATATTGTCTACTAGACCTGTCTAGTATGGTCTAATACCATGATCAAATATGCTCTTAGCATGTGTTTAGTTATGGAAAACGCGTGTCTAGAATTGGAATCTGATCATCAGAATACCTATTTCGATTTTGGCCACAATGAGAATCCAGTTTTTTTATTCAACCCCCTCCAAAAAAAATTAGAATCCAGAATGGCCATTTTTTTCTATGTTCAAGATACTTCACTATTATTTACATTTTTATTTTTTCATTTGTCCTTCTCTTAAATATTGTATATTTAATTCCTTCTATATGTATTGTGATTCCTTATTGATATAAACGAAGTATAGTGTTCTTCATTATACTATCAATTTGTCCCCCTCTTTTCGCTATTCCAAAATTTCAAAATTCAATATTCTCAAGTATTGCATAATATATTAAGAAATTTCCTCATATCACCAATTCAAGGAAATCAAAATGGCATGTGTAGTTTTGAACCTGAGCATTTGGGAGCATGAGAGGAGAGTCGAGCAACGCGGCTGGGCTAATACCAGGAGGTATGGTGAAACACGGTGACGGGACCATTGGCGGCAACACCATTCCGGTGGTGGTGGCACTGCTAAACTGGGACACATCTATTTCCGGAGCATTAAAACCACATTTTGCAGCCCTTCTCTCAGCAATGCTGCCTTTACTATTGTTCCAATCCGGAGGAGAAAATTCATTCAACTGATTCGACTTGGAACCCCGAATCAAACCCCCATAAGTTTCTTGATTATTATCGAGCAATGAGTTAGAATCGAATTGGTCCTGTTTGACAAATGGGCATTCGATATCCGCCATTTTCAAACCGTTCGATTTCTCCGATAATCAAAAGTATTTCAAAAAATCTCTGTCTGTCTCTCTACATGGTTGCCTGAAAACACACAGTACCAATCAATTAAAAACCCTCAAAGGGGTTTTCAAGATTTTGATTGATACTGTGTTTCTCGTACCAGAGATTAAAAAATACCAAATAAACAAACCCACTTTCTCAATAAAATTTATTCAACCCACAAAAAATTATTCCAACCTCAAAAGAAGTCTCGAACTCTATTTCAAGCTAACACATACCCACTGCGTTTTTCGCGTTTTAACATCCATTTCTTTATTGAAGGAGGACTGTTGCTTTTTANTAACACATACCCACTGCGTTTTTCGCGTTTTAACATCCATTTCTTTATTGAAGGAGGACTGTTGCTTTTTAGGGACAGGGTGAGTTTTGGAGAGAGAGAGAGAGAGAGAGAGTGTGTGTGTGTGTATCTATGCATGAGCGGTGTGCTTATATATGTTTGGTTGGCGAGCATTTTGCAATGGATATGGTTGCCCGGGAAAATTTGGCGGAAGTTTAGATGCACAAAATATATAATTTCACGTGCGAAACCAAGGTGGCGACACGTGTCATATAAACCTCCTAAATTTCGTATGTTGTTACACGAGTAACTACACTCTAGAACAAAATTACTACTCTTCCTATCCAAAGAAAGAAGAAGAGATAATTCACAAAAAAAGAAATTATATTCGATTTATTTATGTTTTACTTATAAGTGAAAAAGGGGAAATGTCACGAAACCCGACTCCAATATGTTTTGAGCAAGTCTACAATGATAATGATGATGGTGTATGTCTAATATGATGAGTTGCGACTTAATTGTCTTGAATTTGTTGAACCTCCAATAAATGAGGGTAACTAGCACAAAGTGTTTCTACTATCAAATGTTATTGTGCAAAATATCATTACTTTCTATTTTTTTTTTTTTTTAGCATTTTTACCCTATTAACACATTTGATTACACAAAGGTCATTTCCATCAAATTTTTCATTTAAACGAATGGTGTTTTCGTCTTAAAATCTTTTTCTTCAGAAATAAAATCAAGCAAGGGCATTCGCTAAGCATAAGCCCTTTTCCC
>CAIGRR010318060.1:0-16985 GCA_903798365.1 Fraxinus sp. 1973-6204 | reverse complement strand
GGTGCCCCGCGAGGAAGCGCCCCGAACCCGCTCTGTAAAGAATAAAAAAAATAATTAACTACAAATTAAAACAAAATAGTTAATTGGAAATTTTTGAAAAATAAAATAAAATAAACGGGGCAGGAAATGGGGCAAGCCCGCGCTCCGAACCTGCCCAGCCCCGTCTAAGGTGGGACGGGACGGCGTGGGGGAGTGGTGGGGCGGGGTGAGGGTGCCCCGTACCGAACCCGCCCGGGGCACCCTCACCCCGCCCCATTGCCATCTCTACGAGACTATGAGAGCACTTTGTAAGAACATGTGTATTTCATTATTTATGAAAAGAAAAGATATTTTTGGTTTTTGATATTCTATCGACAATTAGCCGAAGAAGATTCCTAAAACCATTTTCTTTGAATATATTTATTTTAATTAAGAAGAAAATTAGTATAACGTAAATTAAACTAACCCCAACAAACAGGCTTTTACATAATTTTTAGAAAATTGAAGATAATACAACGGGTAGATTGATCGTCGATTGAATTTGGACTCATTTCCTATGGTTGTTGGCTAAAAACAGTAGCCTTCCGGTTCGAGTGGCGGCATGCCATCTTCTAATAGATCCTATAATGAATTCAATTCATGTTTTTTTGTAATTAAAGAACCTACTAGGAGCTAGTACAATAACACTGAAGATTAAATAAAAATCCCGTTACATGCTAAAGAGTTTCAAGATATTATGTTCTCTATCCCTAAAGAATGTGAGCATTTTGCAAAAACTTGTTCACGGAAATATATTTCGAATTAAAACCATCGTAAGTGTATGGTTCATTAACAACTAATAAAATTGACTTATTGAATCCAAGTATCGTCCCACGAAATTGATTAGTTCAATTCCTATTACCGAGACTTTAATTGAAACAATAAAATGGCAGTGTTGTTGTAATGAAATTATAATTAAATTAATATAATTATGTAAGGATGAATGATTTAACCAAAATGAATGAAAATAGTGTTGAATGTAATTTGAAGTTTTCGAATGTATGATAAATGTACTAGGATCATGAATCCCTAAATAATAATTTTTTTAAACCTAATTTTATATTTTGACACACAATTGAAATATTAACGAATCAATGCTCCTAATTTATTTAACAGTCTCTCTTGAGTAAAGTCGAAGCTCTTATCACATATGACCCGACTATATCGCTATGACGGATGCGAACATACAAGAATGCATAAATTTTTGTGAACACTTAACGATTCACATAGGGCATAGTGGTGTATTCATATTCTCTATCGAACCCTATGATGATTTATACCATGTCGATCCTATTTCTCTTCTTTCGAATGCATGAAATAGATCACCACACTCACACAATTAACGGGCACAATAATCGTGGAGAAAATAAATTTATATAAACCAGTCAAATAGTCAAAACGTGTTTTTATTGTCAACAAGGTAAAACTAANCTTTCGAATGCATGAAATAGATCACCACACTCACACAATTAACGTGCACAATAATCGTGGAGAAAATAAATTTATATAAACCATTCAAATAGTCAAAACGTGTTTTTATTGTCAAAAATGTAAAACTAAAAAATAAAAATCATATTACATAGTTCAACGTTCCCTATTACAGGAATTAACCTAACCCAACATGATAGAAAGTAGAAAATCAAAAAAATAATGAAGAAACGGCATCATCAATCGAATTCTTGACTTTAATTTTCGCTTCATGGTATTCTTCACGTTATTGATTTTTTTTCTCCTCTCCAAACCTTTATACATATGTTTCTTAGGTCAAAAGGAGGTCTCCCCCCGTATTCTGGTCGAGTTTGGTATATATAGGATGCCTAAAATATTGTTATCAAAGTAAAGTTTCAGTTGAAAAAGGAAACAAAATATCGTCAAAAGTTTGTACTATGCGGTCGCATAGTACATTTATAAGTGGTCGCATAGAAGGACGTCCAACCACCAATTTTGGCATTGGAATGCATAATGCGGTCGCATCAAATTAGACCTATGCAGCCGCATATGTATACATTTTTCTCACACGACAGCTTTTAGTATTTTAGTCACATCTTTCTCTCCCGATATTCGATTGATGTGATTCAAAATACGTTGCAAAGATAACTCAAAGGGATACATATCTTCTTGGTATATATTTTTCCAATTCGAACATTTTATATGCCAAAAATGGGTCTCAAATTGAGACTGAAAATTCGAAGCATAATTTTTTCGATTGGAAGTTGATATATGATAGTACTTGGACTATATTTCATTCCTTTGGCCTCTTTCCTCGACCATCTAATGTCTACACTCTTAAATCTTCATCGTGAGGTTCGACTTAACTTTTGAGTATTTGCATTTCACTCCCTGAACTTTGTATTTGAAATAATTGATCCCTTTTTCGCTATCTTTGCATTCTTTTCTCCAGTTTTTCATCAAACATTGAGTTTTACCAACAAAATAAAATATAACACCAGTTTGATAGTATTTTATTCAAAGAACAATAAAATATCATCATTTCAGACATCGAATAAGTGTAAAAATTACACTTCTCACACCCCAAACTTGATTCTTTATTTGTCATCAAACAAAACTAAAATATAACAAACACAAAGCACACAATGATAATTACCTAATTTGTGGCCCGACAATCAAGTAGAGCCAAAAAAAATTATCTAGCTAATTTGACTTTTTATCTCAAAATTGAAATCATAATATCATATTTATGCATAGCTTCAAAGTCACAATACAAAAATTAAAATCTACGTCTCCAATGTAAAATCAATGTGTGTGCATGAATAATTAAGCATAGCATTATGATTCATGAGTTGTTTCAATTTTTAACCATCAATGGTCAAATATATTTTTTCATCACTCGTAAGATTTACACACCCCCAAATTTATTCTTTCGCTTTTTTCAAGTGTGTGAACTAAGGTTAAATTTTATACTATCCTCACCTCTCTAGTTTATGTAATTCTCACTAATTGCAAGTCAATAAATAAGGATTCTACGTTAATTTGATTGTTTTAATCTCTAGAACTTAATCGTGCTAACAATCTATTATCAAAAGTCAAATTTTCTTAAACAAGTGTTCTTGGGACATAACAAAGGTATTTGATGCGTCTTCTGTTTCATACATCTTTTTTTTCTTTATTCGCAACATTATCTCCTTTAACCTTTTTAAATGATTCATGTAACAAGTTTTAAACCGATAACTCATAAGTTAATTGACTTTAGGATAACAGGTTTTAACACCCTTACAGGTTTAATAACTTGAGTCATAAAGGCTACGAAAAGAAAATTTCAAATAAAATGTGTTTTTTTATGCCTTTATTAGTGCAATGTCCCTCACTATACTCCTATCCAAGTAAAACGATCTTTAACTTGAAATTTTCACACAATTGCATCTTATTGACCTTAGACAATCCACACAAGATTTTTAATTTCACATGTGGAATCCCCATTTCCCACACAAGATTTTAAATTTTCTACAACAGTGAAATCCTCCAAACTATTATAAATTTGGTCTAATGATGTAAAATTTAGTGGTTTTAAATTTAGCATCTATGGTCCACTATTTCAACCTATCCAATTATGAAATCAACTCATTCCTACATAATGCTTAAATTAGTTCATCTGCTCAATATCTATCAAATGCCACATGGAAAAGCAAAAATTTAATCTAAACATGCAACTTATTAGCCATTCATAGATCAATTAACAATTCAATATATTTTTCATTACCAGTCAGGCCAACTAACTCATACAAGCACACAAAAAGAAAATATTTTTAAAAGTTTCAATTTCAAATTTTTTATATCTAAACTAATGCAATAAAAACACACAAAAACACGTAAACATAAGAACGACACAAACATAAAAAAAAAAATGAAAACTCGTATTTTCCACACCAAACTTAAATTAAACATTGTACTCAATCCCTTAAATCCTAAATCCGCATATAAAGGGGTGAGGAAGAAAAAGACTCCCCCGATATGGTTTGTAATCCAATGACTAGCTTCCTATTGCTCATGTTAGCTCCTTGGTCTTGATTAATTTAATTGTTCCGCGACATCATTTTACTGCGCAATACAGTCAAATAAAGCAATAAGATCAAATAACCGGAACAAGTGTTAATTAACTCTAAAAATCTAATAAACCACTAACATATCGAAGATTTAAGGGAAAACGGGGTATGGATGACGATCCCCTAAAATTGAATTAAAAAAAACTAATCTAAATTATCTTAATTATTCTAAATCTAAAAAGCAGAATAAATTAAAGGGATAGAAGTATTTGGTTGCTTCCCAACAAGCGCTTGTTTATATTCTGTAGCTCAACTTTTTCACTAGTGTTTCATGGCACTTTGAATATAGATTTGGAGATCCTACTTAACTTGTTTAATTTGACTTTGTTCCATATTGCAACTTTCCTCCACATTTTAACCTTGGTCTTCTCTAAGTAGTATGACTTCATCTCATCATCCGTTTCGAACTCAACAGTGCACACCTCAATCTCATCATAAGTTTTAATCACAAGCTCCATTTTTGAGCAAACGATGAAGTCGAGAATTTCATCTTCTTCGAATGCTACAAGTTATTTTTTGCCCATTATGATTAATTTCTCGATCTTTTCATGCTGCTTTTCTTTAATTGAAGTTTTCTCGAGTTCAACGCTCGTGTTCAAAAATTTTGGCAAAGAAACAATGATATCATAATGGAGAGTCTTCTCCCCTTGTTGTATTTGTAAGAAGTCTGGTTCACTTAATTCCCTTAATTACTGTCCATTAATAACCGGTGGAAGAAATAATCACATGGACAAATCACCTAATCAAATTGTGGTGAGAGAAATAATGCAACGGGTAAGCCACCTAGGACAGTTTCATTAAGTTCACATTCTACTTTTATATCTCGTAGTTGTTGTCCTATAATAAAATCTCCCACAAGTAAATGTCCATCATCAATTTCTTGAGCTATCAATTGTTGTTATCTTGTGATAAAATCACATACCACGGTCATATTTTATCCTGGCTATTTTTGTTCTTCTATATATATCCTAAAAAAGAGAGAAAAAAGAAAAAAATAATTAAAATCGAACAAAAATAATAATACAAGAAGCAGGTAAAAGTCTGAATCAAATCAAATTAAAACTCAATCTCCGGTAGCCGCGCAAAAACTTGTTTACGAAAATATATTTCGGATTAAAATCACCGCAAGTGTGCGTTTCATTAATAAGTAATAAAGTGGACTTATTGAGTCCGAGTATCGTCCCACGAAGATTGATTAGTTCAATTCATATTATTGTGACTTTAACTGAAACAATAAAATTGAAGTGTTGTTGTGATGAAATTATAACTTAATTAATCTAATTATGCAAGGATGAATGATTTGACTAAGCTGCATGCAAATAACGTTGAATGTAATTTGATATTTACGAATGTATGATGAATGTATTAGGATCACGAATCCCTATGTAATAATTTTTTTAAACCTAGTTCTACACTTTGACGCACAATTGAAATATTGAAGAATCGATTCTCCTAAATTATTTAACAGTCTCTCCGAGTAAAGTCAAATCTATTCTAATATATAACCCGACTATATTTCTGTGACGGATACGAACATATAAGAATGCACTAGTTTTTATGAGCACTTAAGGATTCACGTAGGGCATAACGGTATATTTATATCCTCTATCGGATCCTATGATGAGATCTGTACCGTATCGAACATATTCCCCTTCTTTCGAATACATGAAATAAGTCACTATACTTACACAATTACGTATACAAAAATTATGGAGGAAAGGAATTCATATAAACCATTCAAATATCCCAAAACGTGTTTCGATGTCAAAGATGTAAAACTAAAATTTAAAAATCATATTACATAGTTCATCTAACCATAATACATAATTAACCTAGCATATCATAGTGAAAAGAACAAAATGAGAAAATTAAGTGAAGAATGACATCACTAATTCAATTCTTGAGTTTAATCTTCGCTTCGTGATGTTGCTCCGCTTGTTTTTGCCTCTTTTCTTCTCTCAAAACTCTTATGAGTCTCTCCCCATCCCGCGTTCTAGACGGCTCTAGGGTTTAAATACATGATCATGATATTGTTTCCATAAGTCATTCAATCGAATAAGGAAACTAGAATTTCGTGTCACAATTTCAACCATGTGATCGCAAAGTAGACTTAAAATTGGCTCTGATGTCCCCTGAATTGACCAATGCAACCGCATGGCTTTTTGTGCTATGCGACCACATAGTATTGGCAACTTCCAATTGCTTACGTTTTGGTCTTCGAACTCTGTTTCGCAAATCTCAACCTCTTTTCCCTCTTCTTCTTCCAATATTTCATTCCAATGCTCAATTGGTCCTCGACATCTTCAAATCTCCATCTCCTCTTCTTGGTCATCATGTTGTCGTGCAACACACAATTTACATAGAGTTAAGCTATATTTCAATATATTTATCAACAATTGTCCGCGTTTGTAGCCCGAAATAAGTGTAAAACGCACTTATCACAACTGCCAAGAGTATTCCCAATTAAAGCAATTTTTTTGTATGATGTTTTTGTCTGGTTGAATTAAATAATATTTTTGGATTTTCTCAAGAGTTTTAATTTCTAAATTACGTTCGAAAAGAAATGGTAGATTAATTTTATGTGAAAATGGAGGATGGACGTGATTGAACAATCTAATTTATTTTCTTTGGTTAAGAAAATCATATATTTGATTTATAAAAGAAATTATATTGATTTTCTTTCGATCGTGTAAACCATAAATAACCCTTCTAGGCATCTACTTACCACAATAAATAGTACGGCATTTTCTTTTTTCTTTTTTCTTTTCTTTTTTCTGCTCTCTCAAAACGTTAACTCGTAAAGAAAAAATGCTAAAACTAAAATGATTGCAAACCAACAAATTGTTTGACTTGTACCATTCGGACAAAATATTTTTAGACGAATGCAACAGTCTAAAATTTTAACCCATTTTTTGGAAATTAAATCAAAATTTTCATATATTTTAATAAAAATTAATCAAAAATATGATCAAAAAATTATGAATCCTATGAAATATGTGATTAAAATAAATTGTTGAGTTTGCGACACAGGAGCTCAGGGTATAAATGGGAAAAGATTTTGGAAATTGAAATCCTTATCTATTTTGACTATTTGCGACAGTAAAAGGTAATCAAGATAAGATTAACCATTAATTAATTAATTAAGAGTAATCCATTAAAAGAATCTTTGTGCTCCAGAAGATAGCATTATAAGATATGATGTGATGTTTATATGGCGTGTTCAATGGACCGAAAAAGACATTTATTTTAGTATTATGAAATTAAGCAAATTTCAAAACAAAACTGAAGGAATGTCATTATCGCAATTCAATTATTCAAGGTACTTTTTGGGCACTACTTGGCTTATCTTATCCATCACTTGCTCGGCTTCTTCCGTGATGGTTACATTAGCATTACATGTGGTTGCGTTATATGTAAATAATAATTTACGATATGATAAGATATGATCGAATCAGAATTTTTTCAATCAAATAAAAATAAAAAATCTTCACACCCTTTTTGACACATCATCTGTATTTAAACTATTATTCAACTCTATTATGTACAAATAGTATTATCGTATTAAAAAATCCGATTTCGGCTTTATTTTATTAGATCGAAAAACAAAGAAGTAACACCAAAATCAATTTAATTATTGCTAAAATTTCAGTATAAAAATATGAATAAAAGTTGGGCAATGGATTACATGTAAGTTTAATATTTGATGGAAGTTCATATATCCCGTATGGCTTATCTCAATCATCGATGTTAATATTTGAGCTTTAAACGGTACTTGCACAAAAATTATTATTGAATTTAGAGAGAGAGGCGGGAAGAATATTTCATTCCAACTAATTGAAGAAAAAATTACACAAAATGTACCTATAAATAGACAATACAAAAGAATATAAGCTGTAATTCTAACAAACTAGCTAAGATTAAATAGAAAATGGAAAGATCTAGATGATGGCTAACTAACTAAAACTAACTGTACTGCAACTAACAATGCAGCTAACTAACTAATAGTTTACACTTTAATACACCCCCTCAAGATGTACGGTATATATTTTTAATGTGCATTTTGGCTAATAATGGAGCTAAAATGGAAGAGGGAAGTGGCTTAGTAAACATATCAGCAAATCCTTAGTTTTCTCATGTAATACGGGATTGGAGGCCAATGGAACTGCAGCGTGATTATCACAGAAGAGAATGGCAGTCTGTGAAACATGAAACTGGAAATCCCGCATCAATTGTTGAATCCAAAGAACTTCACTAGTAGTCGCAGCAAGAGCGCGGTACTCTGCTTCTGATGAAGAAAGAGAGATAGTGGCTTGCCTCTTTCCAAGAAATTAAAAAATTTCAAACAAAGATGCAATCCTTGTGTCAACACAAGAACCCCAATCAGCATCAGAAAAGGCTTGGAGTCTCACGGGAATCATTGGAGAAGCTGAAAAGAAAATTGATTGGCTAGGACTTTGCTTTAAATAGCAAAGAAGAGGGTGTGCAGCTTTCAAATGTGGTGACCGAGGTTGTGAGAGAAATTGGATCAACCTGTGGACTGCAAAGGTGATATTAGGACGGGATATAGTCAAGTATATCAAACGACCACTTAGTCTTCTGTTGTTAGAGTAGTGTGAAAATACACGTCACTAACAAATGAGCACTACAATAGAATTCTTAGTGCTTGCACTCCTCACATTGAATTCATTTTTTTTCAATTGAGAATATAAGTTGTTATGCCACCTGGCATTAGGTTATTTGAAGAATCAAGAATATTCTTTCTGTATGTATTTGTTTGTATAGTTTTTAGGCTCTATATAAGTGGAATGAAATGCCAAAGTTTACTGTGCTGCAAATCACTCTTAATTACCCTAAATCAATCTGTTGTTTACTAGGTATCAGAGCACAAAATGGCCAGCACCGATGCAACAAATCAGTCAGCCAAGTATCACACCATCCAATGATTCAAGCCTCACCGTTTGGGATGAACCTTACCCAGACCTCATCTGTCAAACTAGACAGGAATCTTGTTTTGGAAGAATAAGATTATGCACATAATCAAAGGGCATAATCTCGAAGGCTACCTACTTGGAACGAAAGAGTGCCCACAAGAATTCCTAGCTATACAGACAACTACCGGTGGAGGAGATGCAGTGGAAATGGTTCAAAATGCTGAATATAACAAATGGATTTCAATTGATCAGTTGTTAATGGGATGGTTATATTCATCCATGATGCCAAAGATAGCAATGAGAGTGATGGGTTGCACCAGTTCAAGCACTCTATGGAATGCTGTGGAAGAAAGCTATGGTATACTAAACAAACCAAGGATTGTATTCCTTACTGGGGAACTGCAGAGAACAAGAAAGGGATCTATGACTATGGACCAATACCTTTCTATCATCAAACAGCTTTCTGACAACCTTTAGGTGGCTAGAAAACCAGTGGATCATAGTGACCTGGTAACTCAAGTTTTATCAGGACTAGATGATGAATATACTCCTATTGTTGTGTAAATCAACAGTCGTGAAAATATGTCATGGCATGAGTTGTTCTCTGTACTCATGACCTTTGAAAGTAGACTTGAGTACTTAAATCAAGTAAGAAGCAACTTTACTTCACTCAATGTTGGTCAGTCAAGTGTGCAACTTACTCAAAGGACAAGCTCTGGAAGTAGTAGGTTCTTTAGAGGGAGAACTGGAAACTTCAGAGGCAGGACAAGAGGAAAAGGTAGGGCCAATAGGTAAAGTGAAAGTAAATGACCCTATCATATTTGTGGGCTGAACAATCACTCAGCAAGTTGGTGCTTCAACAATTTGATGATAGATTCATGGGAAGCAGACCTGCAAATCAAAACCAACAAAACAGCAGCTCAACTCCTGCTGCATTTGTAGCCTCACCTCAAGTTCTTGAAAACTCTGCATGGTTTGCAGACACTAGTGCAAGCAGTCACGTCACAGCTGATAAAGGGAACTTGTCCATTGCCAAGAGATATGAAGGTAAAGAGAAAGTTCTAATTGGTGATGGAAATTCTTTGGAAATTTCACATATTGGAAAAGGAGGTATAGAACTTAGGTATTCATGTCCCTACACATCAGCACAAAACGGTAGAGCAAAGAGGAAACATAGACACATCACTAAAATCGGACTAACCTTGTTGGCACAAGCAAAAATGCCCCTATACTACTGGTGGGAATCGTTTAAATCGGCAACATACTTGATCAATAGACTGCCAACTCCCATACTTAAACACAAATCACCTTTTCAAGTGCTCTATGGAAGAGAGTTTGATTACAAGACTCTCAAAACCTTTGGTTGTGCGTGTTAGCCCTGCCTTAGACCTTACCAAAAACACAAGTTTAGCTTCCACTCACAGAAAAGTGTGTTTCTTGGTTATGGTGACGCACACAAAGGCTATAAATGCTTAAGCCCAAATGGTAGAATTTATATTTCAAGACATGTAATATTCAATGAGTTAGACTTCCCATTCAAGTTAGGCTTCTTAAATAAAGTGTTACAACCACAAAATTCCCAAATACTATGAGTCTCCTTCCTTTTAACAGTGAGTCTAGTCACAGAACAATCCCTCAGAACATAGTTGATACAACCCACTCAGATGTACTACCTATAGCAGAATCTTCTGATATGGAACCAATCCATGAGTTGGAGGTTGAAATAAGAGAAGCTGACAATCAAGGGTCGTACCAAAATGAGCAAACTGATCAAGAGTTTGATGACGTCAATCAAAGGTAATATGGAGTTCAAGGTGTAAGTAATGAACTTAACATTCATGATCAAAATATCACACAAGCTGCTGGTCATCATATGATCACCAGAGCAAGGCAGGAATTTCCAAGTCCATGGTTTATACAAGTCAGGCACAAGGTGTAACTGAACCTTTGTCAGTTGACAATGCCTTACAAAGCAATGATTGGAAGAAAGCAATGCAAGATGAGTACAATGCTCTGGTGAAAAATAAAACATGGACATTGGTACCTCCTAAGGCTGGAATGAAAGTAATTGGAAACAAATGGGTGTTCAGATTAAAGCGTGACACAGAAGGAAATGTTCAGAGACATAAAGCACGGTTAGTTGCCAAAGGTTTTCTTCAAACACAAGGGGTTGACTGTGGAGAAACTTTCAGTCCAGTTATTAAGGCATCAACTTTAAAAATCATCTTAACTCTTGTTGTTACAAAAGGTTGGCATATCAGGCAGATTGATGTAAATAATGCCTTCCTAAATGGGAAGTTGAATGAAGTAGTATATATGGATCAGCCTCAAGGTTTTGTAGATAAGGAGAATCCTGATTTCGTATGCAAGCTAGAGAAAGCCTTATATGGATTGAAACAGGCTCCAAGAGCCTGGCATGAAAAGTTGAAAACTACCTTGATGAAATGGAGCTTCAAGCAATCTCAAGCTGACAATTCACTCTTCTTCTCTGCAGATGGTGAAGAAAAATTGTTTGCACTTACTTATGTTGATGATATCATATTAACTGGGAATAACAGTCAGAAACTTCAGGAAATGATTGACAATCTGAACACATGTTTTGCTCTTAAGGATATTGGGAACCTTAGCCAATTTTGGGAATGGAGGTGCACAGAGATACCTCAGGCTTATATCTAACTCAAACAAGGTATGCTACTGATCTACTCAAAAAGTTCGATTATGAAAACCTCAAACCAAGCATAACACCTATGGTTGTTGGGAAACTGGTCTCCAAAACTGAAGGACAGCCTATGAGAGATCCAAGTTTGTACAGGAGCGCCATTGGAGGTCTTCAGTACTTAGCTCACACAAGACCTGATGTTACATATGCAATTAATAGAATGAGCCAATTCCTTCAAACACCTACAAATGCTCATTGGAACCACTAAAAAGAGTATTCAGATATTTGAAGGGAACACTAAATTATGGAATTGCAATTCGTAAAAATGATAGCCTTGATATAATCTCATATGCAGACTCTGACTGGGCATCATGTCCAGACGATAGAAGTTCTACTGCAGGCTATTGTGATTACCTTGGAGATAGCCTAGTATCATGGTATTCAAAGAAGCAACAAGTGGTAGCAAGATCAAGTATTGAAGCAGAGTATTAAGCCCTGGCTCACAACGCAGCTGAAATTACATAAATTCAGCCCTTGCTTAAAGAATTAGAAGTACCTCAGATGTCAGTCCCTAAAATTTAGTGCGATAACTTAAGTGCAAGTGCATTATCTTCAAATCCAGTTTATCATGCACGAACCAAGCATATAGAGCTTGATGTTCACTTTGTTAGAGATAAAGTTTTGAGAGGTGAATTGGAAATCAATTATGTACCATCATCAGAACAGACAGCAGACTTACTCACCAAACCACTATCACATTCCAGATTCCTATTCCTATGAGACAAGCTTGGAGTGTTAGAGATACACTCCACCTTGAGAGGGGAGTGTTAGAGTAGCGTGAAAATATACGTCATTGACAAATGAGCACTACAACAGAATTCTTAGTGCTTGCACTCCTCATACTGAATCCGTTTTTTTTTTCAATTGAGAATTTAAGTTGTTATGCCACCTGGCATTAGGTTATTTGAAAAATCAAGAATATTCTTTCTGTATGTTTTGCTTGTATAGTTTTTAGACTCTATATAAGTGGAATGAAATGCCAAAGTTTACTGTGCTGCAAATCACTCTTGATTACCCTAAATCAATCTGTTTTTGACTTTTCTGTATAGAGAAGCATCAAGTAGCAGATCCTTTTCATTAAGACTTAAGGATAATTTCGAGTCCATAGGTGCAGTAATTGGTTTGCAATCCATATACCATGTGTGTTCAAGTAGCTGCAGCGTGTATTGGCTCTCATACAGTACAATACTTGTTTATCTCATATCTAAAGGGAAGGTCTGTGTAGAGTTCTTCAAACAAGTCTCCATTTAAAACGCATTATTGACATCAAGTTATACTAGGTGCCAATTTTGATAAGAAGTCTGTTCTTCTATATTTATTAGAGATTCTAATCTTGTTTCAGATTTCGTTTTTCTACTTAAATGTTCTTAATAAAGGATTACCAACTAATCTACTACTACTAGTTACATTTTTTTTTTCCTTTATCCATTATGCATAAATCCACTTAGTCTTCTTAAATCTACTAGGCTCTTTAATTTTACCTAAATCTATTTTTTCTAGTTTATTTCTTATATTACATAAATCTTGCCTAGTATCTATTGACTTTTCTTTTTCTAGTGCTTTAACTCTACTTTCTAATTTCTCTAAATTAGAACTAGTATCTACTTATCCTATACGACTACTTTTATTTTTTTTTAATATTTTAGTGTTTTGGTTTTTAATATATTCTATATTACTTTCAAAAGTCTTTATATTTTTATTTATATATTCTCTAATAAAGTTTTTACCTTTTTCTTTTAATTATTCTTTTTCTACATTTTCTCCTAAATTTACGAGTAAATCTACAATACTATTTAGTTGTTTATCTTCAGAATGTAAAAGATGTTTAAAATTTTTATCAAAAATCACAAACTAAGGAAGCTGTATATATATTTCCCACAACACGCACAGGTTCGAATATCTCCTTTGCAAAAATTATATTAATTTTGCGATGTTACCAATTTGGTAACAACCTGTTCAAATTTACCTGAATTCGATTTGCAATCAACTCGGCCGAACCGGTCGATTATGGATTGCTTTGAACGATTATTAATCGGGTCCTTTGGCAATTGAACAATTAAGGTTAATCGGACTGGACCATGTCCGGTTCGTCGATTTCGCGCCAAACTAATAGGTCCGGTCAGATTTTAATAACTATGATTTACCTCCTTGAAGAGTGGAAATTAGAAAAGTCAAGCCACAATTTCTAGGCCAAGAAGGTGATATCCTAGTTTTATGGTAAATTTTATCTTACTCATTACTAAAACTGGTTTTGGATCCACCATTGCTTCTCTTGCTCTCGATTCGGCTTCTTAGCAGCCACACAGTCTTTCTTCACCTTATTAGGCCAGGACCCTTGCTTATTGCAAGAGTAGGAAAGCTAAGAAACTTCAAAAAAAGTCTGAATCATTTTAGTTCCTTAATCTAATTTTAACTTTTGAAGGTTGAGATTCAGATCTGAATGTGTGGAAGAGGCCTTTCCTATTTTCTCAAATGAAATCAAGTGGGTGACTCGGGAGAACCGTGACCTAGTTGGTCGAATCTGGTTGAACTTTCATTTAAGCAGCAGCAGATTTTCTATACTTAATTGAACCAGTTTATCGATCGAACGCGTATGTTTTCCGGCCGAATCAATCGGTCCAATCCGATTTTCATAAAATTGTATACAACCTAGATGTTTGCATGTATGTAGAGTTCAATCAGGGAAATAGAGAATACTGTAACAATCCATAAAATATTTACTATAAAAAACGATAATAATTCCGCATTTTATTCACCAAGTTTTTCTCTATGCCAACCACCACATTATCATTTCCATAAAGTTTTGTTGGGGATTTAGCTTTCCCTCAGCTCCAAATCAATCCAGAATTACAAAAGGAAAAAAGCACCAGCAGAATGTTACAACAATACAGCAAGAAAATAACCCAGCAGAAGGAAATATGAACCGGAAAGACAGAACCAACAGGAAAGAACACTGAAGAACAGATTTAAACAGGAAGAAATCCTTTTCCTCAAGCCTCTTTATTAACCAAGAAGACTTACATTCAATTACATTTAATCAGTAGAAAGAATTTCCAGATAGGTTCATCTTCAATCTACACTTTCTACTCCAGAATTCTACTTCCTACAGAACTCTATTCCATAATTCTACAGAATTTTTCACTCTCAAGCTCTCCTTTTCTCACAGAGATTCACTCTCATTTCAAGCTCTATCTTTCTGTATTTTCGAGCTGCCCTATTGCACTACCTATAGCTCCTATTTATAGACATAATGGAGCATCATTTCAGTTACAAACCAAGGTTCCAGTTGGTTGTAGATTTTAACCGAAAAATGGCAGTTGAAACAAGTGGTTAAAGGCTCCTCCTTTGCAATAGATTCTCTTCCAACAGCTTTTGCAATAGCTAAGGAATCTTCAAGGAATTACTTCTCTACAAGTTTCAATCCACATCTTCTTGAGATCTATCTTCTCGAGATCTTATGTGTTGGTATGCAATTTTTTCTCATTTTTGTGGTGAAATAATTTCCAAATAGAGCATTTCCAATTCCATCCTGTAAAAATAAATTTATCTTGACATGGCACATTCATAATCGTAAAAAATAAGAGAAATATTGCATTATCGGTTCATATAATTTGTTTAAGTGATTCACCATGTTGACTAATCCAGTTTATCCTTTGTGAAATGAATCTTAATAATGACAATAAATTTGAATTAGACTTCTCCAAGCTGAAATTACAAAATATAGCATAAAATTCAAAAGGTGGTTATTGAAAGCGATATCAAAAGTATAGCAAATGACGATCAATTGAATTCAATTGCTAAAATAAACTCAAAATCATTACAACAAAAACAGCATACGGCAACGTTTGGACGTGTGTTGTAAATCGAGGTGTTATCGTAGAGTAGAGAGATACGACAACATTTTTTGGTCGAACATTCAAAACACGTTGTCGTAGAACTGATTATTATGCAATACTTTAAAAATGTATAGACCTTTATTCCTTTGACACAAATCTTTATCATATTTACATCAAAGGACGTAAAACTGAAACTGCTATTGATGTCCTATCATATGTTTTAAATTCCTTAGATTCATTTGGCGATGATGTAAAAGGTTTATGTAATTCGGTTGGTACAGTATTTATAAGTAATTTAATTTTTCCTTCTAGACAACAAAAGCTTTGTTTTCATTTTCAAATTTTTTTGCATCGCAATACATGCAAACTGTCGAGAATGCTAAAACATGAGAACTCGTGAGAATGATTAGCAAAGGACTACTTGTGTAAGAAGAATTAACTAGTGACGAACCCCGTAAGTTTGCATCTATTTCCACAACATTTTGACCAACATGATACTTTCAAATACTTGTCCTACTACATCAATTTCATCCCAATCATGCTATACAAACAGGCTCAGTGACAAGGATTGAAAGAAGTGGGACACATGGAGAAGTATCATTGGACAGTTTGAAAAAAAAAATTATACACACACACACACTAACACTAAACTAAATAAACGAACATAATAACTATTCACCACAAATATTCGATTTTATACCCCTAAATACTCACATTCTAAATCATTCAATCATCTCTATCCATTTCTAAAATTTCAGATTCTGAGACAGCTATAAAACCATAGATAAAAATAAAAATTATACAATTAATCCACACACGTCACCACAGAAAAATACTAAAAAATCTAATAATAAATTTTCTTTTTCCAAATACTTAAAAAAATTAGGAAGATAGTTATACATACTCTTGACCCCAAAAAATGTATCAATGAGGTGGATAACAGATCCCAAGGCCTCTCACTTTCACGCAAGCTGAATTACTGCACACTTGGACAAATCGTTACGCACACGTGGCCTTCTCCGGAAGGAATGGAGTTGGTCACGTGCACTCCGACGATCAAGTCAATTCGAGAAATAATTATGGGTGTGGGAGAGTTTAAAACGTGAGCCCCTAATGTACCAGAGAGGGTCGGCTTTGGGGAATGAATGAGTTAAATGTATGATGAGAATATAGATTTGAGAGTCTAAACTTGTATTACTTTCGAATGATATTAAGTGTGAGCTTTTATACTTGAGGAGGGTGAATGGATTGACATTTCCAATCATAGGCTTAAATGCTAGTACTGCTTTGGTAATCATACGTGTTGGTCTGATATAGTTAATTGGTTTTATTTTAAACAAAATCATGGTGAATTGGTTCGGCCATGGTTTAAAGCCTCAAAGCGTTGGTTAACCGACCCAACCCACTTACACATGTTTCC
>CAIGRR010318047.1:0-11675 GCA_903798365.1 Fraxinus sp. 1973-6204 | reverse complement strand
ATTTCAAATTTTCAACGCCAATTCAGCAAATTAATTCATGAATCATACAACATAAATCATGATTTCAGCCCGTAAGGATAGTCATATCTCATAAATAAAAAATAATATCAAAAAAAAAAAAAAAATAGAATCAGAAAACAGGAAAAAAGGAAGTTTCAGCCCAAGACAAAAGGCCCAATTACAAAAAAATAAAAATAAAAAATGGGAAAGGCTTTCAACCCATTGAGCTAAACACAGGCAAAAGCCCAATTACAAAACAAAAACAAAGAGAAGAAAGAGAAACATTTACCAACCTCGACGCCACTACCCTCGCCTGCGCGGCTGCGCGCTAGTCTCCTTCTTCCCCAAATGGCACGACAATGTTCCAGAGGGGCCCAACACTCGCGGCCATGCCCCCTCCCGGGGTGTTGGGTTTGCTGCTGATATCAATGGTCTGCTAATTCACTTAAAATTCAGCTAGTGGTTTTTATGAAAATCAGGTAGTTTGGATGGGTATATAATGGTTTAGTTGCACAGTGAAATAAATGAGTCATTTGGACTGAACCATAGATCGGTTTGTCGCTTGTGGAAATTACACAGAACCAAAATTTTAAGATGTATCATTCAAAAATCAGATACTTAATCATCTTTTAATATTTATCCATTCATCCATTATCTATTAAACCTATCCCCAACCCACCCAATCGAAAATCCTTACCCCTACAATTCAATCTTCATGTTCTAAGCTCCAATTCATCCATTATCAATATTCATTCATTCATCCATTATCTATTGAAGATTTTGCCTTCAGCAACCTCCAATTCTTCATAGGCGCAACATCTGTGACGATTTGAATAGTCTAGCCTTGAGGGCGACATAACTGAGTGTAGCATTGAGGCATGACTTTATGTGCTAGATGCGGCGATCTATACCAGTCCAGCTCGTAAGGCCGCGCGTCTATGCGTGGCATTATAGCCATGGTGCTTTGTCGATTTGTGGCGTTTTTCCTACGATTTGTGGTGGCCGACGTATAGTGCAATGATGGTGTGCATGTGCTATGCTTTGTGATTTGGCAATAATTTTTATTGGTGTGGTGGTGTTAGATTGGTGGTGGATCGAACCAGATCCTAAGTTGTGGTGTTCCTTCGACGATTTGTGGTGGCCGAAGTAGAGTACGATGATGGTGTGTCTGTACTCTGCGTCGTGATTTGGTAATAATTTTTGTTGGTGCGATGGTGTTAGATTGGCGATGGATAAAGAGGGATTTATTGAATCTGGTGGTGGGGATGGCTTTTGTTGGTGGAGGAAATGGTGGTAGTGAATTTGGCATTGATGGGTCGATGAATTGGTGTTAGAGTTTGTTAGGTGAGTTTTGTTATGTTTGCAATTGGTGGCGGTGGCCGTGGTGGTGTTGGTGTTGGTGTTGGCTGGAGTGAGAGACAGCCTCTGTGGTGATGGTGGTGGTCGTGGCGGTGATGCGGTGATTGGCGGTTGGGTATGGTGATGTGGTGGTTGTTTGCGCTGGTTGGGTGCGTTGTGGTGATGGTGGTGTTCCAAAAATGGTGGTGGTGGTGGCTTTGCTGGTTGTGGTGCTGTTATGGTAGTGGCGGCGGTGGGAAGTCTGTAACTAATTATTTGGTTGATTTGCGACCAAGTATTGGTGGTGAATCGGGGTTGGGAGTGTGGTGTTTTGGTGTATGTGACCTATTATTTGGTTTATTGTGACTAACTATTAAAATGTGACCTTAAAATTCGATAATTTGTGTCCTAAAAAATTGTTAATATGTGACCGATAATTTGATAATTTGTGACTGTCTAATAAGTTGTGACTTATAATACTTGTGATTTGTGACCAGTAAATGAATTGTGATATATAAATTTTTATTTGTGATCGATGAATAAATTGTGATCAATAAGATTTTTGAATTGTGACCGTAAAATAATTTGTAAGATATAAAATTTGTGATTTGTAACAATTGAATAACATGTGAGTTATTAATTTGATAGATTTGTGAACATGAATAAATTGTGATGTATAATTTTTGATTTGTGACCGATGAGCAAATTGTAGCCTATAAATTTTTTGAATTGTGACCGTAATAATTTATGACATATAAAAATTGTGATTTGTGACTAATTATATGAAATTTGTGACAAAATTATATATAATTGTGGCCTTAATATATTTAATTAATAAAATATGTTTAATTAATTAATTAATAAATAAAATTTAAGAAAGTCTGAAATTCCAAATTTTAAACCTTGATATCTTAAATTTGAAATTTGTGAAATTTAACATCTTAGTTATGTAATCTTCCCAGTCGCTTTTCGAACCGAATTGGCCAGTTTGGTCCGGCCCAGATTTTATAACACCACAACAAATAGTCTAGATGGGACACAATCAACCGTTGAATGACAATGTCAACTGAGAGAAGGCCATGCCACAACCTCCAACAAAATAAAGAGATCTTTGTACGGACAATAGAGCTCTAGATCATATGATAGACATCTGAGACGAGACGCCTGAGCAAACAAGCTACCAGACAAATTGGGTAGAGAAACTTCCATCTGGCGTATCTGTGCATGTGATACAATTAGGAATATTAGAGCAAAGTGGTAGGCTCCCAATCTGCATGGCCATACGAGGTCGAAGGACCTATATTAGACGATGAACATCCCAGCCAATATTGTCAAAGAAATCATATACCCATACAGATGTGATGCCATTGTGGAAACAAGGTTTTAATGGTAACTCATCCAAGAGTAATGCAGAAAAATATGTGGCTCTAACCTGGCCACCATACAAAATGTGTCTCTATCTATGGAGTGATTCTTTCATTCATCCCCAAATAGGTGAAGCTGAATGAATAACAGATTCCATAGGGGTGAGTGCCCATACAGTATTTTGCCAGGCATTGACTGAGCCCACAATGATCGTTGAGATCAGAATAAACAAGAGTTTAAGGGAGAATGTGTCAACAATATTTGGTAACTTTCTAAACCCAAACTACCTTCATCTGTGAGGAGAAAAATATCCTTCCACTTCTTCCAATGTAAGCAATGTGGCAGATCCTTAGAATGCCAAAAGAATCTAGCAAATCTACAACTTTTTTTCAGAATGACCTTGGGAAGCTGCATAATCTGAAGTATATAAATTGGAATAGAACAGAGAACGAACCTTAGTAAAGTAATTCGGCCTTTGTAAGACAGTAAGCTCAATGCCCAGCCTAATATCAGAATGAAAGATCCGTCGAGCCCTTTAAAATTAAAAGATGCCTAAATAATTGAATGGTTGCTGCTGCTAATGAAAGCCTGTTAGATGCTCAAGTCTCCTAATCTGACTGGTAAACATTTAACATGGCAAAATATGACCACTCTTGTCCCTGTCAACCAATTGGCTAGAAAAAATCTCGTAGTGCTTAAGGCAGTGTAATAGTCACTGGATGAATTATTTATGGCCATCGGCAAATATGATCACATCATTTGCAAATGATAAAGTGAGAGATAAGAGTGAGACCACTATGTCTATATGCCATACTAGAATACCTCTAGAACTAGTGAGCAAGCAGCCATGATAAATAGTATATATAAAATCATTCCCAAACGATAATTTGTGTTGTTTGTTATTTTAACTAAAAGACGTGGTACCTTTCGATAACAACATGAATCTCAAAAACAATCCTAATATTAGATAGATTAGAAGATAATATTTAATTTAATAACAAACAACCAACAATAACAAGAATAAACTTTAAAAAGATCAATTTATTGAATTAAAGAGTCAACTACCATGTTGATGAAGTTTGTCAAAATCTGGATTTTCCTCTTTATATAGGTATTCAAAAGTCTCAAAAACGTAACTGGAATGTCCAAAAACCTTAAACAATAGGTTTTTAAAACAAATTAGGAACGTTGGAATAAGGGCTGGCGCATAGGCATCAGGCTATTGTGTAAAAATATTGAGGGCCAATGAGATTTTCGCCCATGTCTTGCCCACCTAGCGCCTCCATATCCTCATATTCACAAAGGTTTTTAATTCATTCCCTCAACTTTTAAGTTAGTCCATTTAGGTTCTCCAATTTTGATCATGTCTAAATTGGTCCTAGGCTTTTGACTTCTTCTACTTTGTCCTGCTAGTTTCATTGTATCTTCAATTCGACCTTGAACTTTGTAAATGTTCATTTTGTTCCTCAGATCGTCAACATATCCCTATTAGCTTTTAGATTCTTCCATTCAAGTCCTCACACTTTCCAACCACCTCTGAATTCTTAGCCCCATTTTTTCATGACTTAGTTTCCGAATCATCATCCCTAGGGCCCATTTTTTATCCTCTAATTCCTCAAACAAGAAATAATGAAGAGAGAAACTAGATAGGAGAAAAAAAAAGTAGCTCGCCAAGCAATGAATTACTTGGCACTATGCCAAAAATGAGCATTCTAATACATAAAAGACAATATTTGGTAGTTAAGTATTGATAAAGGGGTCTAACGCAATATTTTAATAAGTGAATGTTTTATTGGTTAATATAATTGAGCTTTATCAACATTTTATAAATAAACGTTGCAAAAAGTGCCTTTCACAACATTTATCGAACGTTACGAAAAGTTTGATTTTTTGCTTTGCAGCATTTAATAAACGTTGCAAAAAGTGCCTTTCACAACGTTTAATAATGCAACGTTTATTAAACGTTACGAAAGACACTTTTTGCAACGTTGCAAACTATTCTTTTAGCAACGTTTAATAAACGTTGCGAAATGTAAAGCGGGTTAGGTGAATTGGGTTGGGCCAATTTTTTTTAATTGTGGACTGGGTTAATCCTTTTCGAAGTCTTAGGTTTACAAACGCTCGATACCCAATTCATTTGTCTTTCTCCTCAACCTAGCTAGCCATCTTCCTTCTTCGATTTCTCAGATTGAGACCTCAATCATTTACCCGTTTTATTTTTACATCTCGCCCGACGTCTTAGGTTTACAAACTTGGATTTATTTGTTGATTTTGCACACGATTTGTTTATTTTGAATGGTTTATAGTTTTCTGCTTCCCTTTAGAACCCTAAATGTTGTCGGTGAAGTACCCAGGCCCAAAATCCAGTGGGGGGCTCCGCTCCAGTTAACTGGGAAGTTTATCTCGTGAGATGATGATATCCTAGCAAGGTACATATATTTCTTGATACTATTTCATGTTAAAAATTCTCTAGGCACTTATTCATTAAATAGTGCATTGAATGTGTGAATTGATCTTGCTGAATCTTTGCTCATTTCATGCTTGTATATTGCAATGATAAAGAGTAAAGATTTACTGATTAGTAGTCTACCATAGCAGTCACATATCATAATTTCGTCAAACATTTACATAGTACATCGATAATATATCAAATTCTTTTTCAGGAACTTGTCTTTAATAGCATAGACTCGATGGTCATGCTTATCAGTTGTGCTATCATCTTTTTGCGCAAGCCATGTACAGATACAATTGAAGGCAAGTGTGAATTGTTTATCATGATGGCTGCATATCGTTCAGAGATCATGATTCCCCAAAGCATACAATGTTTTGATGCCTACTTCAAAAATGAAAAATCATAATTTTGCTTGTATTTGAAAAATCATAATTTTGCCTCCTATGATATGCTGGTTATTAGACATGAACGTGGTAAGAGATGTGTTGGAGTAATTATTGGAATCTTGCTTTAAATTTCAGTTATAAAATGTATGTTAGAGTAATTATAGTGTAACGACTCGGGTCCCACTTAACGGGCTGTCTCGACCGTTAGATCGACGACGTACTGTTCCCACTGTACCAACATGAGTCTTTTCAGCATATTTTGTCCTCACTCACACGCTCCTCAAGAAAACTTTCCAGGGGGTCACCCATCATGGAATTACTCCAAGCCAAGCTCGCTTAACTGTGGAGTTTCTAACAATGGACTTCCAAAAAAGAAGATGCACCTTGTTGGTATGAGTAGAGTACCTATCAAATCTTTTTTAAGTTTTCTTGGTCTGGGTATTACAATCACCCCTCATTAGACTCGCAACGTCCTCGTCGCGCTTGACCTATCTGAAGATCCGTTACCTGGCGTTGAGGTTCAAGAGGTGGCTCCCGCCCTATGGCGTAGCACTTTGTCTCGCATAGCACTTAGTTCCCTATTTTCGATTGGCAACCGGGCTCTGATACCATTTGTAACGATCCGGATCCCATTTAACAGGTTGTCTCGACCGTTAGATCGACTACGTACTGTCCCCACTGTACCAACATGAGTCTTTTTAGAATACTTTGTCCTCACTAGCACGCTCCCCGAGAAAACTTTCCTGTGGGTCACCCATCATGGAATTGCTTCAAGTCAAGCACGCTTAATTGTGGAGTTTCTAACGATGGACTTCCGAAAAAGAAGCTGCACCTTGTGGTGTGAGTAGTACCTATCAAATTTTTTTTAAGCTTTCCTGGTCTGGGTATTACATATAGGATGTAGTATTTTTAATGTTATGTTATATATTAGATGTATATTTTTAAATGGAAAGGGTATTGTACTCCACCTCAACAAAGAAAAAGAGATGAAGGAAAATAATGAACACTTAAGCTGTAAGGTAGAGAAGATATGCAACTTCTGGAAGTGGATAAAGTGTAGACTCCTATAAACAAGTATCAAAAATTTTGTGATCTGCTAATGTGGTTTGGCTGGTTTATAACTTTAGAAATGTTGGCTTAGCTGGCTATAGATGTTGGACAACCTATAATGGATTTATCTCCTAAATTTAGAGCGGCAGGAATTCAAAGTGTTTATCATTCTAAGATCTGCTACTACATATAATGGACAAAGAGTGGCTGCACTTATCAAGGTTATCGTTTGAAACTAATATTATAAATCTAGTTGTCCAAAAAAAAAAATAACGTATACTGATCATAAAGGTTANAAAGTGTTTATCATTCTAAGATCTGCTACTACATATAATGGACAAAGAGTGGCTGCACTTATCATTGTTATCATCTGAAACTAATCTTATAAATCTAGTTGTCCAATAAAAAAATTAACGTATAATGATCATAAAGTTTAATTTGTAGATTTTCAGAACAATATAGAGATGGAGCACAGAATTTTGTTGAACGAGCTCGTGAAAATTGGAATTCAGAAATGATAGCATGCTCTTGCTTTAATTGTAGGAATCTAATGCATCATCATTATGATACAGTCTATGAGCATTTTGTTGTTAAAGGTATGTATCCTACATATACTGTTAATGTGTATGAAACCTGATACCACATGACAAAGCGAATAACTTTTTTTTAACTATTCTATGTTAGGATGGTTTGTGATAGATTAATTGCTGAAGTTATTCAGAATACATGCTTGATTTAGTTATATTTAGAAAATCTTAGGGAAATTGAGATCTGTGTTGGTTTGAAAATGCTCATTGTTGGAAAGCTGAGTTCATGATCTTAGACATACTTGAATATAGCCATGGTTTTTAGTTTGGACTCCATGTTTCCATTCTCCTTTTACCTTTTTTTTGGGGAGGGTCGCTAGATGTGTAGAGGCTTTCTTAAACTAACATTCTTGCCACGCACCTCTGTGAAAACCCCTTCAGTTCATTGACATCTTAATTCTTAAATTTATGAATATAATATTTATTTGGTGGATGTGTTTATGTGGCATTTTTGAGCTTGGCTCTTATGTGGTATCTTTTGATGTTGTGAAGATTTGTCTGATTCCTGATTTCTAAACGTTACATTCTTGCACTAATGAGTCTTAGCTTTTTGGGAATATTTTGGTTGAGCAAGTTTTAGATTTTTTTTCCATGCTATAACTTTTATTGTCCAAGATTCATAATTAACCGGGCTCATTGTGATTGTGGATTTTGGGGCATAGCGTCATTTTCTGTGAGATGATTGCTGCTTTTAGTTCGGTTTTCATTCATGCAAATGTAACTGCTTTTTGAATATCTCGAGCATTGCCACTCTTTGGCATAGTTGTAAAGAGTGGCACAAAGTAACTGCTTTTTGAATATTTGGTCATTTGTCAAGTCAATCTATCTTGTGTTTGCATAGTTTATCGGTTCCAATTGTTTATGTTCTTATTGCTTGTTGTGTTTGCTAGAGTCATGTTGGTATTGCTGGAATGATGCTTCAACGAGGGATGGAGTGGATGGTGCGAGGTACCTGGTTCCCATGGGGCTCAAACATGGGCTAAATTTCATGTTGGCACCGACAACTCCTTTTTGATGCTATAGAATATCAATCCAAACTTGTTGAGCACTAGAGAAAAATCTAGTATGAATTGTTGCACTTTTTTTGTACTCATCAGAATGATGGAAAAGATGTTTTTGATGCTGGGTCGATATTTTAAACTGGAAACATGTATAATGAAATTATTTTGAATATTGCACAATGTATATGCACTCGCATGGTTTAATTAGTTTCAATGCAAGAGCATATTTTCCCATTTTAATTATGATTTCTTATATTTTTTTGATGTCTTGTCGCATCTCTATATTTATTGGATATTTTATTTATGGTAAAAAGTGCAAAATCTGTATAGTCTGCCTTTTGAATTTTACTTACGGTGCACCATATATTTAAAATGGCAATTTTGTCCCATCTTTAATTAGGTTGAATGTGTAGAACATTTTACAAGTTCACTATGTGAATTGTTAGTTTATTATTTGAATTGTTTGATCAAAGAATATGATTTTCGGTGGCATAGTAAGCATATATTAAAAATGCGAATTAATTTTTTTAAAAATATTAAAATCACCAATGGCAACGTTCGCAAAACGTTGCCAAAACCAAAGGATGGGAATTCACAATGGTGGAAAACGTTGCAAAAAGGTTTACCGCAACGTTGGAAAAACGCTGCAAAAGAGTCTACCGTAACATTAAAGAGTTTTTTGTAATGGTGAATAAATGCTGCAAAAAGGTTTTCCTCAACGACAACACCGATCCCTGCAACACTTGGAAAAATGTTGCAAAAGGTCTACCGCAGCGTTTTTTTGACTGCTGCAAAAGAGTTTTTTTGGTGTAGTGTGGATTGTTGTCCAAAATCAACCAGCCTATTCCCCTAAGCTGTAGAAGAATATTGACAAGGGATAGGAAAGAACAATGAAGAAGTGTCATGGAAAATGATAAAGAAAATTCTTTCTTCCGCCATAAATAAGAGGGTATTTTTAATTGGTAGAATCGTGACCCTTAATAAGTGTATTTTATATACTTATCCGGACTTCAGTTCTTATTTATTTATAACTAGAATAGATACCTAACTTAATTTTGTGTAAATTATGTTAATTGTAGGAAAAGCTCCAAGTTGAATGCAATTGGCATAAAATAGGTGAAATCTGAGCTTAATTGAAATTGATTTGAAGCACTTGAAGATCTATCAAATTCCATTCAATCAATTCAAAAATTTTAAGAGTTAAATTTCACGATTAGAATGTTTGAGGATTAAATTTCAAATTTCTAGGCATTGCTTCAATAATTAATGACTGTAGAATCCAGAGGACTAAATTATAAAGATTTCAAGATGAAGGACTTATATTGTAATTAAGAAAGGACATCGGCCGAACCAAAGGAAACTATTGGTGAACAAATTGAATTGAAAGGGAACTTAGGGGCTTGCGATCAAAGGCTATGATCGCAGTCCCTCAAACTGTAAAGGTAGAAAGCGAAAAACCCACACATTGTATAGGCCATTTCCGGGCAGCTAGGCCTGATCTTTTTCTATTAATATTCTAACTGGAATGCAATTTGGTCACAAATTTTCCTAATCTTTGGAGGGTATAAATACATACCTTCAACAATTAGAGGAGAGCCTCTTGGGGTTACAAAATTCATATTAATTACAAGAAAAGAGAGTTCAAAAAGAGAGAAAAATCAACAAAATCATTCAAGAAGCTATGTTTTCAAAAATTTTACTATAAGGCGAATTCTTAGTGTAAAATCTTCATAATTTTCTCATTTTTAATTGACGATGTACACCAATTCTTTCTTGTATTTTTCTTCTCCCATGATGTGTAAATAAGAACTTAGTTAGGATGAATAAATATAACCTAGTTTTGATCCTTAATTTCGATTATAATATTTTTTTTTCAATCAATGCTTATTAATTGTTTTTACTTCTATTTTTAATATTTTAAATTATTTGGTGCTCAATTTATTGATTTGTAAGTGATAATTATGCCGAAAGGTGAGTTATTTGTTTATACCACGTAGTAAAATCTATATTTTGGATAAAATGGTAGAGATACATTCTTATGGTTGTTGTAGTTGTTGACCTCATTTTTGGTACCGTTAACATGGACAATAAATACCGGGCATACTCACGTCCACGAAACTAATTTCAAGACAAATTACTTGTCGACGATGTTTTGGGTTTGGAAGAGAGAAGCGAAAAAAAAATGTTCGGGTGGAGGCAATATATATGGGCAGGGTCGCATGATAAGGGACAATCAACAATACAAAAACAAAAGGTAAGATCAAATATCTAAATCTACCACTAAAAGATTCAACTCAAGAGGAGATGATATATTGCTTAAAATAGATGTATTTGTATTACTCCCAAATTATACCAGGGTGGGATATTTATAGTGTTATATGTGAAATTGGTCCATTGGATGAGAGGACATATGGTTTCATCTCCTCAACCGAAGCATCTTATCATATGTATAATTTGACCCTACTAGTCTGTGACACATTTAATGCTCTTAAAAGGGGACATCCACCCTATAATCTATTTTGACAAGACTTCGACATATTACTCATTATAGGGGTCACACCAATCATTCGAACATGATTTTATCAATAGGAGATCTTCAGAGGAGGTGGGTCGTCACTTTTCCAGGTAAAGTTTCTGATTTATCCTCCTTGAGCACCACTACTTCTGCAAGAAGTCTTCAGTAGGTCCATTTGCGCACTACTGCTTTGGTTAGAGGGCTTCGGTAAGCAAGAGTTTTTGATTCAGCATCTTTGATCATTCATGTTATGCGTGGACTTTGTCTTGCGTTAAGTTTCTTTGGGCTGGGTTTTCTGTCATGTTTAGGTTTTCAACACGATATAATAGTCCCCCAAATTAAAGTATAGATATTGATATCATAGTTGGAGTTTGAAACTGTACTTGATTCTCGTATGTCATCCTATCCTTATGTAGTGCTGAAGTGCTAAAACTCTATGTTTAAATTGAAAATAGTTGGAATTCGTTGAATCGTTGAAACTCCTTATTTAAATTGAATATAGCTGAAATTTTTTTCTTGAGCTAAGCTGCGAAGTGTTGAACTGCTGAAATTCCTTATTTAAATTGAAAATAAAGTATGTTTTTGATAATCGTACCAATGATTTGTTGCTATTGTACGTTACCAAGAAAAGATAATAAAAGTGATTCAACTTCCAATACACGTACTAGCTGTTATATTGAATGCGCATGATGGTCAAGTTATCGCATTTTGAGGTTGACGCACTAAGGCGCATACATGAGATGCACTCATCAATTCGAGGGTTAAAGATAATAACTCTTTGAATTCAACACCTCAGATGGGGTTAGAGATTGAAGCTTTATATAAAGTGGATCTAGATCCAATGGCAGTTGTAACGACCCGGGTCCTACTTAACGGGCTGTCCCGACAGTTAGATCGATGACGTACTGTCTTCACTGTATCAATATGAGTCTTTTTAGCATACTTTGTCCTCTATCGCACGCTCCTCGAGAAAACTTCCCA
>CAIGRR010318017.1:0-12734 GCA_903798365.1 Fraxinus sp. 1973-6204 | reverse complement strand
AACCAAATGGGTATTTATAAAAACAAAAGAAAAAAAAAATGTCAGGAACCAAAACGGTCACTGATTTTTTTTTTTTTTTTTTTAATGTGGGCTCGGCTCGTGGCTCGTCTACTTTTTATTTTATTTTTTATTAATTAAACGAGCCACGAGTGGCTCGCAGCTCGTGGCTCGTTTAATCCCACGAGCCACGAGCTGGCTCGTGGGCTCGTGTTGGACGAGCCCACGAGCCGGCTCGTCTACAATGATGCTCGGCTCATCACGCGAGCCACCCCGCTCGGCTCGGCTCCTTTTTTTACGAGCCTGAGCGGCTCGTGGACGTGAACAGTACGAGCCGAGCGGGAGAGACAACGAGCCGCTCGGCTCAATTGCCACCTCTTTTGCACATGGAGGAGAAACCTTACTCAAATTTCACGGTTGCTTTAAAAATCTTGATCTAAAAATTTGTGTACAGAAGATCTTAAAACGTGCCAGAGATGAATTAGGACAAGTCATTAAAAAAAGAATAAAACCTCTTGTCCAGGTTAAAAAATAGATACAATACAAACAGACTGACTTGACAGTGTATGTATGGACGTTTTTATTTTTTATTTTTCAAACTGTTCAACTGTGTATGAACACGTGTCTTCTATCCTTAAGCCTTTTCATGTAGCATAATTATAAAAAAATAGTTATGTTTCACCTCAATGTCAGAGGTGAATTAGGACACGTCATTAAACAAATCAAACCAAGGTTAGCTTAGCATGTAATAAATTAACGTAGTTCACCTTTGTCGCAAATTTGTCGTATTAAGACGTGGTCTTAAGAAGTGTGTATATAAAAAGTATATTTGAACGACATAAATTAAAATTTAAACTATGTCAAATCTGCTCATAGAGCATGTTTTGGTTTGATAAACTTTAATTAAACGGGTCAAACATATTTTGTATCCACACGTATATCCTATCAGTAGTAATAAAATACCAAACAAGCACCCAGCCACGCAAACATACAGCAGCAAAGTAAAGCTTAAATGAAATGCAGGAACTGAAACCATAATTGGCATTGCTTATTTCTCGAATTCAAAAATAGTAATGAGGAACAGCACCAAATATATGCAGGGGGTCGGATATATTTTCTTTGACATTTGCACTATCGATAACTTAAACTTCCTATTTGAAGGAACCGAGATGGGGTAACAAAACAAAGGCAGATAAGCCGTAAATTGACTTGAGAGGCGATTCTACCTTTATACCATCTCGAAAAACTAAGATACCAGTATAACTTAAAAACCTACGCATCATTGTATAATGCAACGACATTGCAGCGCACAGGAAGGATTTGTACAGATGAATACATGGATTTACATGAAGTAGCTAAGGGATTTCTTCCGTCTGGAGCCCCCTTCTCCATAAAGTTCGTTCCATTGAAGAAGTTCGGTCATGTTTACAGACTCTGACGAAACACTTGCACAAACCTGCACCCATGAGAGGAAAATGAAATTTTGAAAGTTAAAGTGCATAGATCACCTACATAAATAGAATATTATGTATAATTCTTGAGAATATCTTCACACCTGCTCGTGAGCAAATCTGAAGTCATCCGTGCTTAATGGCCGAATATCAGCACTCCCACACAAGGCTGGTGGTGGTTTACCTTCAGCAAGCGCAGCGGCTTGCTCCTGACATTAGCACCAGAAGTATATAGTTAGTTAACAAAACTAAAGATCATGTCATATGCTAAAATGCTCAGAAAAACCACAATAGTTGGTAATTAGGATTTATTTGGCAGGACTTCTTTTGCTTCACCTTCCTGAGGAAGTCACTTTGAGTCAGTTTTCTCTAAAGGTTCTTCTAGTTACCAAAGCACTTTCAGTAAATTATTCAAGTATTTCCAAAAGCAGCTTTTGTTTTTTCAAAAGCCCTGCCACGGGCCCTTAGAAAAACCATGATTGGAAACTTTATAAATAGGCCACATGCGACGACGATTATGTTGCTTGCTGAAACCCCAAAAATGAAACATGGGACACAGAAACTGATTTTCATTTTCTCATCGCCTCTACAATTGACACCTAAAATTATTCGATTTTCTCAATATTAATTAGCAGCAACTGCTCATACCGAACACAGGAACATACCCTTTTCTCTTTTTCCAAAATCTCTCTGATTGGGCGATGAGCAGCTGTCACGCATAAGTTCTGCAATGAAAAGAATTTAGCTTGCTTAAAGAGCTGGTCCTATAAAGTTGAGCAACATAAGCCCAAAAATCAAACCTTTAGGTCACTTCCAGAATACCCATCAGTCATGCTTGCAATTGAATCCAGATCAACATCGGAAGACAGATCCTCTTTGGCTAATATCACTTTTAGGATCTTTTCCCTATTAGCAGCATCTGGTAAGTTGACCATCAATCTATGGACAACGCAAAACAGAAACACCAAATTAGAGATAACAGATGCTTTGTGATAACAATTGAGTTTTAGACAATTCTTAGTCCTGCTTTACCTGCGCGGCAACCTCCTTATCACAGCCTCATCAAGGTCAAAAGGCCTGTTTGTGGCAGCGAGTACCAAAACGCGTTCAGTATCTTTTGTTCGCAGCCCGTCCCAGTTCACCATAAACTCATTTTTCATTTTACGCATGGCCTCATGTTCTCCTGGGTTTTCTCTCCGTCCCAGCATGCTATCAACCTTAGAAGATACAGAAGCAGACCTCAGAGAACTGATATTGAAAGTAAAGATTGAAAAAGGAGAAAAAAATAGTAATCGAATAAGAGGTGTATCATACTTCATCAACAAATACAACACTCGGAGCAATTTTGCTAGCCAGTGAGAACACAGCCTTCACATATTTTTCACCCTCACCAAACCACTGCAAGTACCAAAAGTAGAGAAGAAGTGGGGATAAGCTAGTTAGGATTTCAATGACCAATCATATAATACATATTATAGTCAAACAAGCTCCTAGTTGAAATAACCTTTGAAGTAATGCTGGACATAGAAATGTTAATGAAGTTTGCACCAGCTTCAGTGGCAACAGCTTTTGCGAGCATGGTCTTTCCAGTTCCAGGGGGCCCAAATAAAAGTATACCTTTGCAGGGCTACAAAAGAAACAATGAAACTGAGAGATTCTTTGGATACCAAAAATGTAAAGATTCAAGCTCAGTAAATGTGACCATTGATTATCTACAGTGCCTTGAGCAGAAACAGTCAACCTAAAAGGGGGCCAAAAAATTGTTTACAAGCAGATAACAAGATTCAAACAGTTCGAAGGAAATGTGCCATAGTCCTATCCATGATACCATATTCATGAGTGGAATTCACTAGGTACTTCATCTAATAATAACATGGAATATAATTTAGGGAGAGGAGCAAGTGACATGCATGAACCAATATAATACGAACAAGAACCACTAGCTGAGAAAACTATAGCAAGAGTAATCACAATTAGAGTGTCTAAGAAGAAACATTTGGAAAAGAAAGGAAGGTAAAAAGAAATGAAAGAAATCAAATAGCACCCATGATATCGTATAAATGCCTTGATGCCTTGTAACCTAAACTCTCCTTGGACATGAAAACTGCAATTATGGCAAAAGAGAAGATGAAAAACCTTGGTCAATTGACCCTTGCAGAAAAGTTCAGGCCTCTGTAAAGGTAGCATCACTAACTCCTTCAATGTATCCTTGATATTTTCCAGTGCTCCGATATCATCAAATGTCACGCCAATATCATTGGGAGGGATAACATCTGCTAGAAGCCTTTTCTCAAATTCGTTTTCAGTCACAACATCCTAAGTGGATCACAAAAGGTAATTTTGTCAACCTTTAAAATCTAAGCATGCATGATAAATCAGCCACATCCAGCAAACGATAAAGACTATGTCATTAGACTTATTTCTGATGACAGCAATGCGAGTAACACCTTTAGAGATTTCTTCGAGTTCTTAGGTTCATTCTGGATGGCGTGTAGTAGTTCAATGCCGTAACGAATGCTGCTACATGGGTGTCACACCAATTTAGTTCCCATTAAATAATTAAAATCCAGCCAACCATAAAAAATGAGTGGCTACTTCTATTACCTCTCCTCAGATATAACAAGCCATGCATTTGCAGCAGCTTCAGGGTTCATCGTCAAATGATGGCTTAGAGCCCATCCAACAACCTTCTCTGCACCTTCAAAAATTTCAAAAAAACATATTTTCAACTTTGTCCACTCGATGAATGGTCGAAGATTTGTCATCAAATGACAATATAGTAAACTTGGTATCTAATATAGCAGGTCTAAAAGAAATTCTTACTCTCATTAGTAAGTGTTTGGTCTTTGATGATCAATGTTTCAAGTCCGCCACACTCCAAACCATTACGACTTAGAACCTATACATAAAGATATAAAAGCATTTGCTCAGAGAAAATACTGGCTGGACTAGCAGGACAAAAGCAGAGTTTCTCAACTAAAAAAAATAAAAATAAAAAATCCATGTCTGGGGACAATCCAGAGTGCTTAGTGAAATCATTATCAAGAGAAATAACAATTATGATCTCACAAATATGAAAAACACTAGAATGAATCTTTTATGAAGATAACAATCCCTCACAGTTCGTAAATTGTTCAGATTTGCTTTCAGTTTTAGGGTTTCAGCATCTTGTTCCAATTGTTGCTTCCAACTGGCCAGCAGTGCTTCATCCTGCAATGTTATGTTGATCTCATCACGTAGTTTAAATGGCAAATCACCAACACGCAGCAGAATCTCAAGAACAAACCTGAGGTATGTGTATGGTTACTTTATTAGGAAAAAGTTTTGACAGAAGTTTAGTTGCCTTTGTAACGTCTTTAACTCTCTCATGCAATCTTCCAAAACTATCCTGAGGTGATCAAAATTAGATTCTATGAAGCCAGTAATGCAAGTAGCAATCGTGGGCAGGAGCTATGAAGTGACTGTATTAACTGAATTCACTGTATTAGCCACGAGACATGTGAACATCATGGGCAGGAGCTATGAAGTGTTACTTTGTTTGTCAAGGCACAAAACAAATAGCACAATGCTGGAGGAACTATTCAAAAATTTAAAAAGTAATGCGCAGGTGATTCTTACAGGGAAAGCTAAGTCAAGCAACGCAGTGTGATTGCTGCCAAATTTTGTGAATAGCAAACCACCAGGTTGTGACTGCACAAGGAGAAACATACTTAAATTCATGCTCTAAATTAGAAGGGATTCCAATGAGATGTGCTTAGACATTACAACATGTTAAAAGACAATAAATTTTTAATACCAAAACTTGCAGATTCTAACCAGCAAGAGGACAGACTCTTTTGAAAAGAGTGTATCCCGGAAATGAACAAAAAATGAACCGGTGTCCCTCGGAAAAGAAGACTTTTACCTTTTCCTTCCGATTATCAGTTTGAGTGTGTGAACCAATAATGACAACATTGTCAGGAAGCTTCTCGAGCTTGTTCTTAAATATGGCATATGATTCTGAATTTCCCACCATCGACTTCTCAGCATCTTTCATGAACAAAATGAAAGGAGAGTCTCTGCTCTCATCAAATACAGTCTGAAAGGCAGATGGAAATTTCATCATGATATGACGAAAAACTTAAGAGAGAGATCAAATCATAAGAAACATGCTGATTCTGAAAGAATTATGAATCCGACCTCAAACATTGTGTTAATAAGTAAATTTTCCAGATCCTCCACACCAGAGGTATCCAACCGAAGATCATAGGCTTGAGAAAGGAGCATGAGAGAGAGAGAATCAGGTGTAAAGAACAAGAAAATCAAAGAATTTTTGTGCTGCAAAATATATTACAAGCAACCTATCTCACATGCAAAATAAATTAGAAGTAATAGGAAAGTTGAAATTACCGTTACAGAAGAATCCTTGACCATTATCACAGAGACCCCCAAAATCAACTCCTTCGGGTATGGGTTTATCAAATCTAATACCAATTTTTGATGCAGGATTATTTTCAAAAGGCAACAGAACCTTTCCTCGCATTCCAGGAGTTGGGCCCCTAAACATCCAACAAGAAAGGTGTTAACTTCATAACATAATATAACAACTTACTATGTACCAATAAATTTGCTAAAAAGGTAATAAATTAAATCTCGTAAAGCAACTCAACCAAAATCTTCTCATGAAAAGAAAGGGTGTCTAAATGTGGGGTCCATTCTTATTTTATAATTAGCTCCTCCCTGTTGTAATTCTCTAAATAAACAGAAGGATAAGCAATTTAAATTTTCAGAGCTATTGCCTCGATAAAATAATATTCTTCTGATGGGGCCTGTCCTTGGTCAGATATACAGTAAAATCACCTTTCCTATTCTTCCCCCAACCCTGCTACTAAGAAAAATCTTCACTTTAAAAATATATGCATAGGCAAGAAATCAAATTTATCCTAGCATAATAGCTATTTATTATTTATTATTTGCTAGGCCTACAAATATAAAACCTACTTTCTCACAACTATGGGGTTTATTCGAATATCAAACCCAATCTTGGAGATAAAACAACCCCTTATTTCACTACTCAGGATTTGATCCACTCTGTAATCGAGAAATCTCCACTGGTACAAATGCCATCTGAAATCAATTAGCTGATGTAGATTTATAAATTATAGCAAGCAATCTGTTGGTAGAATGGAAAGAATTACAGAAGAATCAACAACCAGTTCTGCCAACCAAAAAAAAAAAATGCAAAGAAAGAAAGGCATACAAGGCTATCACTGTTACCTGGCAGAACTTGAATATAAACCTCCAGAAGCTGGACCGATGAATTTGACTCGATCACCTAAACAATTTTCAGTACTCAGAAATTCAAGAAAAGCGTAAAAGAAAGAGGAGAAGCAAATATGATCACCTCCATGATAACAAAAATAATCTATTTACCAAATTTGAACAAAGGTTTCTTGGCTGCACCCGATGAAGAGGGCATGTTGTCAGTTTCCAATTCTTCCTGTAGCTCACAGGCAAGGTGAGCACATGAAGAATTGGGGATATCTGCTTCACCAGCTGAAATTCCTATGCCCTTACCCAGTTCTACAGAAACATGAACACAATTGGTGGTACTGCAGACTTTTTCTGCATTATGTCCATCTCTTGATAGCTCAGTGTCCTTGGAAGAACTCTGATATAAAAATATAAAATTGATTAGTACACTATGTCAATCTTTCGGATGAAACAAATGTGAAACCAATAAACTGGTGGGAAAATTAAAGGTAAAAGGCTAAGATAAAACCCAGTGACAACATTTGCCTTGAAATTTGCTCTCTACAGAAATATTTCAAAATAATTGCTTCATTCAGTCATCTGTGTCACTTTGAAGCTGACACAAAAACAAATTAACAGAGCCAAGATAAGTTTGAATAACAAATATCTCTCTCTATTGTTGAAGTAAACAGAATATCTTGCTTTTGCTACTTTTTTAAGTATTGAAAACATCTTATGTGTAATTAAATCCTAGAAGATGAACATCCTTAGACAAAATATGGCTTAAAAATATTACTAAAGATGAGAGCTTAGAAAATATTTTAGTATTATTAATAAACTTGATTTGATCTGATCTTACACGCAAAAATGATTGGCCGTCAAAAATAAGCAATTTAGCCCCAAAATATCGAGCAAGTGCCTTTGCCAACATCTCCTGGTATATATCAGATCCTGAATAGCAAATGAAATTTGTTAGAAGGCTGAAAATAAGATTTAAAATCAGTGTTTAGGGGAGTTGAGCGCATTGTGAGACAATTGATGTACAGATGCTCAGAGACCTGCAGGACCGGAAAGCAAGATTCTCGGGTTCAGATTAGGAAGATCCGATGTAAATTTAACTTGCTCCTTGTGCTTCAGTTGAATACATGAAGCAGCAACCAGCACACTTTTTGTACTCTCGCTGCAAGTTGAATATACATACATTCACAGATATTAACATGGGTGTGCATTTTCTTATCCGCAGTGTATACGTTCACAAGGAGATATCAGCATTTAATCAATATCTTGGGATTACAATGGTGGAAAGAAGACTCTTTTAAGTATATGAAAACTAAGTCAGATTATAGAAAACAGCGGCACTATGGACATGAAATTCTTCAAGAATGAAAATTAATCCTGCTGAACAGAATCAGGTAAAAATGAAACCATGTAAAATATCTAAATATGATGGAGGACCATACCTCAGATAGTATGGGAAATTATTGAATGAAACTTCCAGGTGTTGCCCATGGAGAATTGCAGCAAGTATGTCTTCTCTAAAGGCTGAAGCTCTTGCACACATCCCGGATAGACAAGTTGGCATCGGATCCCTAATCCAGTCTCTTTCTTCCTGGTTAGAAAGATTGGGTCAGCCCTCATTTATGAGCCAAATTAACTAAATTAATTAATGAAGTTCAGGAAAAAAAAAAATTCACCAGAACTTTAATTTTCTTGCCTCTATGCCAGATTCTAGATTGCCATCAAGAGGGAGGATCTTGCTGGATGCTTCAACATTAGCAGCTGCTTCAGAGCCTGTCTGTGTAGCCGAATTGACTTCTTGGCCATCAAGCTCATCTTCATTTACAAAAGGGGAAGAACGTAGCTCACTCCCTCCATACTTTTTACCACATGCCTGAGATGCAGCCTTAATTTGAGACAAATCGTGCCGCAAGTTTGAAAGCGATGCCAAAATTGAAGCACCAGCTACAGCTGACACATCTCCTGCTCGTCTTTCACCATGTATCAACTTTCCTTTGTTATTCTGACCATCTGGTGGAGGCATCTTTATTATATGCTCATAATGTAGCTGCTGAAAAATCTATGGATGGGCGTTGAGGATATTCCACAGACAAAACAGTAGAAAACAAAACTTCAACGTTAAAATGAAGAGATTGGCAGGCAACAGTGTCACATATATGAGAAGGATACATATGCATGACTCCCCAGAAAGCCGAAGATCACTTCATCTCCAGAATTGAGTTCACAACTAGTGTTTCTCTTAATTGTCTTTCCATTGACTTGCACACATCCTTTGCTTCCCCAACTTTCAAGCACCGCGATAGATTTATCCTCACGCTGATCATGTTCCACATACAATAAGTACTCAATTGCATGTGCAAAACTTGGAATTTATCTCCAGGAAAAATAGATCAAAACTATATTACATGCAAATAAAACTATGCATGTGGTTGTGCGTCTATAGGAAATCGTTTTCACAGAGCATATGCATATTCATAAGAAGCAATTGATTAATGCATCCCCATACTAAAATTATTTACTGTGTCGGTGCATATTGCAAGACAACACATGAAACTCTAAATAAAGATAACGTTAATGAGTTGAGATACTGGCTATACCTGAGTTAGCCTTATGGAACACAAAATCATGCTCATGTTTTGATCCTTGATCATAAGATTCGCTTGCTTGCTCGAGCCCACCAAGAAATTGGTCTTTTTAATGAAAACGGTCGAATTCTGTAATAAATGGACAAATTGCACTAACTCACTACATTATAAACCCGCGAAAGATCCAAACCTAAATGCAGCATTTCGATTAGAAACAATAAATGCATTTCCACTTAACAACGACTGAATACACATGCGCAATATTGCAGACAACCGGATAGGCTTTTATGTCAGAAGTCCTGAACTAGCTATATTATATCAAACAACTACCGCAAGCAAGACGACAAGTAATGGTTAACGCCAGCAAGACGACAACTAATGGCTAACGCAAGCAACATGACAATTAAAGGCTAATGCAAGCAACACGACAACCAACCTCTAACCCAAGCAACACGACAACCAACCGCTAACGAAATCAACCACAACCAACCGCCAACGAAATCTACCACAACCAACCGCCAACGCAAGCAACACGACAACCAACCTCTATCCCAAGTGACACAACAACCAACTGCTAACGAAATCAACCACAACCAACAGCCGACGCCAAGCAACACGACAACTAACGAATGCCAAATCAAAACATACAATACACCGACATCTCCACTTCAACATCAAAACCAATCAAATAAAGAACCATAAAGAATTCACCTGCGGGGATTGAGTGAGAAGGCTGGCCCATGGGCTTGTCATTTCATAAGCTTGGAGCTGCTTCCACGAAGTAAAAGAGCTCCTCGGAGTATTCCCTGTAGCCGCCGTAGCCCCTGAAATTCAAAGTTCCCCAAAAAAACCCCACAGATATTTTAGCATTTACTCACATGCACATATCAAAAAACTCAACTTTCCATAAATTTCCAGACGAATTAAACATAAACCAACCTTCCACAGCCACCGGAGTGACAGCAGCCACCGACGCCACCGTAGCAGAAGTGTTGACGGCAGCAGCATCAGGTACTTCCGGCGGATCAGTCGAGCTTAATTCCTTTGGATTCTCCGCCGGCACAGGTTCATCTGTCTTCGAATCATTATTATTTATGCTCTCCGCCTGTACAACAAAAAATCAAAAAACTTCGAATTCACAAATAATCAAAACAATGTGTATGTGTGCGCGCGCGCGCGAGAGAGAGAGTGAGTGCCTTTGGACGCTTCGGCGAAGAAGGATTATCGTTATTATCGTCAGAAGGAGAGGCTGGTCTTTTGGTATTAGACGGTAGAGATCCACTTCGCCTCGTCGACACCATTTCCCCTTCTTCTCTACGATGTGTAGATAGAGAGAGAAGAGAGAAGAGAGAGAGAGTATATTTATATATAATCTGCAGACTGTAAGAACAAAGCGAAAAATGTAATTTTATGGGGGTACAATTATAATTTTCGCTTTTTGGTGGGTCGTAAATGAAAATACATAGAAATGTGGGGAGTAGATGTGGTGGTTGAGATGGTTACAAAGTTCATTTGTTATTTTGTTTCATTTTGGTGCATTGCTTGCACTTGTCCATGAAGAAGGGCAAAGAGAGACATCTAGCAAGAAGTGCGTGCATTTGTTACAAATGGCAAAGAGCAAAATGAAATGTGGCATACAAGTTTGTTTCTATTTATTGTCTTGTCATTTTGTATTGAGAAATTGCTTTACAGCTGGACGTAATTCAAACTCTTTGTCATTTTTCTTTTGATTGGTGATACAATTTTTTTAGTTAGATTAAAGTTCTTCCTATTCAAAAAGGGAGAAAGATCGAAAGAGAAGAAAAACTCTAATTCATTCGGGGAATTGGCTGAACTAGGCTTAAAAGAAAAGCATTGTCGCAGCCTCCTTCCATTCACATGTACGACTTCGGCCAAACAAAAGAATATTGTCGGTTGTGGATCCGTCAACATACAAAGATACACCTAGTCTTTTTTCAATGAGGGAACAATCTTCCTAGACTGGATAGACAAATGTTTAGTAGGGACAATTACCCTTAGATTTAAAAAAAAAAAAAAAAAAATCATTTATAAAAACACTCCTTTATAACAAACGCCAATTTATTATATGACTACCCTCAGAATATCAATAGAATGAAGATTTTATGAGCATGAGTATGAAATTTAAATCTTGGATTGTTTATTTTCTTTGGGAACATAGGCATACTGTACGGCCTAAGATCGTGGCCAAAGCTAAGAAATACACTATGCTAATATTGAACGCTACGAAGAGAGAGTGACAAACATATTGGAGTTTATGTGCTTAGAGAGATGGGTTGAGGTGTTAGGGTGTAGCTCAATTCCATTGTTGAGAAGTTGTAGATTGATTGGAGTATTTTGAGTGAGCGTGTGATAAAGCGAAGGTGATAAGCTTACGAACAATGGAAGGAACAAAATCTGCATGGTATCAAATCACCTCACGTTCATTTTCATCCTATATTTGAAGTTGTATTACCTTGCATTGCAATTAAAAGATGTATTCGATTTTAAGCTCAATATAGGAATTTTAGATTTGAACGAGAGAATTCGTGTCGTTGAAGTGTCAAATCTCCTGTTTCTTAATTTTTATCATAAACTAAATTCGTGAGCATCGATTCAATCTGACAATCTTTCACAATTGTGACAATGAACTCAACATATGATTGATTGTATTACAAGTATGAATACGTTTTAGTACCACAAATCTATCACTTATGACGCTATAGATAAATTATGCTCTAGATATGGGTGAGTATATTGAGATTCAAAAGTAAGGTTATGATGGGGATAGCAATATTAATTCTAACAATATTATAGAAATTAATTGTGACAAATAAAAAAGAATATGAAGTCTACATATTAATTTAAAGGCACGTGGCTTTAGCATTAATTATTCCAGTTGCTATTGCTACAATTGGAAGAACATTTCCTAGGATGAACATGTGAAGAATCGACAAAAGATCGAATTGGAGATCCATGGATGAATGATAGCTTGTTTGTGTATATTAAAAAAGATGCATTTTATCAAATTAATAATGATATTACTACACATTATTTTAAAGTATGAAAACTAGCAGAAAACTTTTGTAATTTTTTTTGACATTTTTAATATTACTAATTTGCAAAAATCTTCCATTTTTAAAAGTTGCCGCAAAACGTGATCTTGGCCCTTCTCCTAGTCTTGGTTATTTGATTTGTAGAATAAAGGTAAGAAAATAAATTCGGTGCGGAAAGGGAGAAGGGGTTAGGGATGGCAACCGTTCGGTTCGGGGTCGGTTCGGCCAAAACCATAACTGCACCACCAAATTTTTGGTCATACCATAATTGCAGCATAACCACGAAAGTCGGTTCGGTTAGGTTCGTGTCTCGGTTCGGTTTGGTTCGGTTAATAACCACAAAAATAAATTATTTTTTATAAGTCCAAACTCCAATCGTCAAATTGAAAAAAAGAAAT
>CAIGRR010317993.1:0-17584 GCA_903798365.1 Fraxinus sp. 1973-6204 | reverse complement strand
TGCCACAAGGACGAGAGACAAGGCAGTACGTTCACATTTTATTGTACCCTTGAAATTGGGGGCATCAAGTATATTGGAGGATCAGCAAACACAAAGAAGGAAGCTGAGATTAAAGCTGCGAGAACCGCTTTATTGGCCGTTCAGTCCGCTGCATCTGGCTCTGAAGATCAAGTCGGGAAAACTGTTTACACTGTTCTTCCATACAAAAAGAAGGCAATGGATCTTGGAATCAGCACCCAGGAGACTGCAGCAGCCCTCAAACCAGTGAAAAGTCGTTTAAAAAAGCAGCAGCGGAAGAAGAGGCGTGGTGTGTAGTGGGGTAAATGTGCTAGAGGAAAGATGGCAGGTGGTATGGAGGCAAAAATGAATGGTCCAGAAGGAGTAGAAATGGGTTCAAGTGATTCTATCAGCTCTGAAAGTAAGATGGCTAATAATTTGGAGGTCCGTATGGATGGTCAAGAAGGAGAGGAAATGGGCTTAACTGATGCTGGACCTAAACCAACTGTAGTAGCGGCAAATACATGCGATGGGGGATCTTCTAATGGAAATCCGGAAAATGGTTTATCAACATAGTAGAGGCACAGGATTGACATCTCTAGATTATCCAAGAGACTTGTGATGCAGCTCATCACTCAGCAGACTGAAGAGGCGGATTTAATGCTTTGGTTGAGAAACTGAAACGGCGTTTGGAACACTAATGAAGGTATTTTCACCATCATTAGTTGTAGATGACCGGCTTAAACTAGGTTATTCAGTTGGATAGCCTTATGACTGGGACAATATTACAAGCAACTATAGAACATGAGGCCTAGCATGGATGAGTAAATATACTTGCATGCTGCATTTTCTGGTTTGGATTTAAATTAATATTGACTGGAAGCAAGTTCAGTGCAAGTATGTTACAGTTCTTGTCTCCTCTTAGGCCTCGCCCCGAGATCTTGATCTCACTTTAGCAAGGAGCCTCACTCCACTAATTCATTTGTCCTAATTATAGTCAAAGTTCCAAGACCTTCAAGAGTCCAATCATATCTGGTCCTATTGATTTTCATTCCTTGAATAAAGTACACTTTTCATTATTAATTAAAATGTGTAATGTTAAGCATCACTCTCTCCCATCTATTTTCTGACTTGAGCACCGGACAAGACACGGGAACAAATCTCCCAAATATTTTTTTGCAGGAAATTCGAAGTCCTCTTCGTGCTCATCCCTTGTCTTTTCAACTCAAGATTGAGTATCTTCATATACGAGTTTTGGTAGCATCTATTATGAACCCAACTTGTTCGGTAGAACTAAACACGAAATTAGAATATACAACAAAATTTATCAGAATCAAGGAAAAAAATTGTTTACTAAATTGTAGGAGACTGTTGTGCCGGGTATGAGCACTTTCAAAATGGCTGGTACGACATCTATTGCCAAGTCATTTTTTTTGCTGCGAGATTTAAGTCGCGCTTGACCTTAATGAAACTTGAACACATTGTATGCGACGAACTCAATGACAAATTCTAGCCTCGTACTCAGACTTCTCTATATGATTTTCCTCAACTTATCTTTGTATTGAGTACTAGCAACACATTCTGAAACGCAATGAATCCTTCATACGCTTAAAGCCCCGACCATGTTAGATGAGGCATATGTGTAAAAGAGTAAAAAAATTTAATTTTTAATTAATCAAAAAATCATTTAATAATTAAAAATAATGCATATCAAATATCTAAAACGAGTTATAGAAACTTTTTATATTTTTTTAAGTTTTAACTTCAAAAAATTATGTTTTTTTCAAAAAAAAAAAAAAGCATATTAGCACGCATTATCGTGCCAGGCACGCATTAATGGTCAACGACAGGCGCCAAGGCACTTGACTTGGTGTTTTCACCACGCATCACAGCTAGGTGGAGCATCGACGACGCTTAGGCACGTCTTTTAAAACACTGAGCCCCAAGGTAGGGAAGAACAAATGTCACTGAAAGAAGTTGCATTAAACAATCATAACCAACACACAAACCTTGCAGAAAGAAGTACAAATTACTAGTCGAGACTTATCATTATCATACAGGAAAACAGAGGAATGAATTGCAAGAAATGCTAGAAGAGATCACTCTCTCGTCGGTGTGATTTGAAGTCGGATAAGAAATACACAGCATCATGTTTTAAAGAAAGACTTAACATGTTGCCATACAAGTAACCTTGTCGAAATTGTACGAAAATATAAATATCGGACAGTCATTTCTATACGACAAGACAAGACATACAACATAATTTTGAAACGTTATGAGATGAGGCAAGCAACAGGCAACACGCTCTTCACTTGAGGCTCAACAATTTATTGAAAATCACACTAACCTCCTTTTATTTATAATTTGTGATCAGCTGCATTCACCTCAAGTTTATAAAAGTCAATGATTTCTTCACAATACATACATACATACCTCATTTTCAGGCAATCAAATCATTATTTTTTTATATAAGAAAAATAAAAATAAATTACGCAAATAATAATAGAGCAACAGTAAACTGGCTATTCCTGATAAAAATATTGAGGGTAAAGTAAGCAAAAATCAATCCCATCTCATTAGAAAAACAGACAATCACTATGACGTCTGAACGAAGTATAGAGACCATAGACAACCAAAAACTTGCTATTACAGGGAAATAATCCATTGCTTTAGCTCCACACTATTATCCCTAAAGCCGGATCAACAGAAACAGAATGTTCTCTCCTTAAAAGATGCGCTGAGGCTTCCCCATTGTACTTTTTAAGTACAAGCACCTCACCTGATTTTACAAACAAAACAATTAAAATTTCAAATAACTTTTAATTGTTGCACATGCAACTTTTAAGAAATATTTGAATTCACAAACAAAAGCAACCAAGAAAAAACACATGATACCATCTTGGCAACGTTGAAGCATTCAAATTTCAACTATTGACGTGACTCATAAGTACTATTATTGCAACAAGTTATAAACCAGAACACAGTATGAAATATGCAATTTATGACAGATGAATGCTCGCAGCATTACCAACCAATTATATTAAATTACAAATTCACCAATAAATTCAATCTGAAGATGTACTTTTTGATAAGATTTCTATCAAGAAATATTTAAAGGGCATCATGTAGCTTGAGATTTGACAAGGATAATGTTAGTATTGTGAGCTGAATAATAATTATATGTATACACCACATAGAAAAAGTATGAAACATGCACTACCAACATAAACAAACTATACGCTCAACCATTGGAAATACAGAAAATAGAGATAAATGGACTCACATTCTGCCAGTTTTTCTTCAACAGAGAAACTAGAAAGTTGACACTCATTTGCACATTCTGAAAGATCTGCTTCTCCTCCATAGCACAGTTTCCAACAGCAACTCCCATGCAAAGCACCTTCTTCAGTTGGAATTTCACTGTGGCTTTGGTTTCATTGACCTTAGATTCAAGAGATTCCTGGTGACTAACGAGAGTTGGGAACTTACCTGTGCCAAAATATAAGACAAATTAGTTAAAATATGGAAACCTAATCTATTCTAATATCACAATACTGTCATAAAGCAAGAAAGGTTAGGATTGCATTTGCTCCATGACGTGCAACAAAAATGTTTACAAGACAAGCTCAAAGTACACAAGGTTATCAATGCAAACAAATTAGCTCAATTGAGCACTATAATCGGACTTGTTTTCCCTCCAGTCAACCCAATAATGAATTTGAGAAAATTAGCTACATTCACATAGTTGTATATGAAACCTGCAGTTCTCAGTCAGAATCTGGTCTCATGTTCCGATTTAACATGTTTTCTACAACAAAACAGACTGCAGTATCCTATGGTTTTAACTCAACAAGTACACATGCCTGCCTTGTTAAGACCAGGTCCTAAGAGACGGGGAATCTGCTTGATAACAGCTTCGGAGGCTAAGAAAGCATGATATCTTTTAGCAAGCTTCTTAACCAGTTTCTTGTTTTTGTTCAACTTCTTTAAAGCCTCTACATCCATGGATTCAAGACCAATTTTTTCGGCCTGCAGATATAATGGAAGATTAAATGAATGAAATATACACTAAGAAAGATGAACAACAATTTCAGAGTGAGAAGTAGAAACAGCATAATTGACAATGTTGTGTGATGAAACCACGTGGGAATCATATGCTAGGAAAATTTCTTCACACGGGCTTCTCATGTAGACCTGCGACTGAATAACTATTTAGACTGTACATATCAAGACCATATCCAGTATGACTCAAATTTTACCTAAAAGAACTTAGATCATGAATCCAGAGGTCTAATGAACATTTTGCACTGGTGCGTGTTATGGTTTCCAGAAAAAGTAAATGAAAACAACAAAAGTGGGAATTGAGCCTCTAGAAAAAAAACTGCAAAAATGTTGCCATTTTTGGTTATACACGCCAATAGTCATACAAATGAAATAAGAAATAACAACCAAAACAAAACCATGTGGTCCATTACTATTTTTTTGTCAGCACAGATTTGACTAACATGTTGATGTAGTTACATATTGCACATTACTATTTCTTACACTGCTAACAGGAAATGCAGATATACCTCCTCAACATGCTGAGCATCACCAAGCATGCAAATCTTCATCTTGGGACGAGGAATGTGAGGCAACTTCACGGAGCCACTAAAACGTTTATCCTTCTGTGGATCATAGTTTTTCAGCCCAATCTGGAGCTCAATTGTCTCAACAAAGTTCCGCTTCTTCTCCTTGACATCAGTAGTGATTACTGAGATAGCTTCCCGAAGGGCCTCACTCTGCAGCTTACTGCAAAATGGATCATAATAGATGAGCGCAACACAATAACATGCATCTGTAGTATAACATTTATATAATGAAATATTTATCTATTTACTGTAAGTACTATGCACATCTTATATATTCATTCGCCTCAACAAACTTATTCAATGAATATAAAGAAATGAAACCAAATTAAAAATAAAAGCACGTTAAAAGCCCTTTTTATTATATACTTAAATGGATAAATTGAGAAAATTCAAATTAAACCAGAATCCGGAAAAGCAATGAAAATGTAAAGGTTACCGTAAAATAAATAAGACAAATAATTTTTTTCTTCTTACCTCATGGTCGGAGATTTTTTTTTCTTCCCGCTTCACCTGTGTTCATCAACAAACAACACAATAAGAGAAGACATAATTATAATAACCACGTCAATGAATACATACACATAAATAGATAAGCACAGGTTATGCATAAGAACAAGAAGAAGATAGAAATGTCACAGATAGAGAAAATAAGAAGAGAACCTGTGTTTGGGTTTGGAAGACGGTAGACTACCGATGGTGAAGATTACCCTTAAATGCGAAAAACCCTAGAACGTGAGAAGGGTTTGGATCCACAATTTGGGCCTCTTTATTTGGGTTATAATTGGGTCGGGTCGGGTATTTCGTCCTTCATTGTCATTCTCGAACTTGTTTTAGTTGCCCTTTGTTCTCAAACTTTAACATTTTGGGAAATATACGTTGGGATCCTCATCCTTTGGAAAGTAGAACAGTTGGATTCCTATTCAATTTTTTGAAACATCTAAGTCCCCAAACTCTCACAAATAAACAGAGAAGTTCAATTAAGTGAGAGAGTTGGCAAAATTCCTACAATGATATAATTATTTTTTATTATTATTAGTTTTTTATTTTTTGAATGCTGGGAATTGCTAATAGTGAAGTTAGAAGAAAGGTCATTGCTGAAGAATTAAGCACTAGGATCGCAAGAAGGAAGTTAGTAAAGATGCTAAATCAACGAGGCATATTCAAAAATATTCAAGGGTTCTTCACATTTAATCATTAATTTGTAGTCAAGAAAAAAGCAATGTCAATTCTTAAAATCCGCCGTTCATAGCGGTAATTTAATAGCGATGGATTTCTATAGTGAAATTATGCGTTAATTATGGCTGTGATCACTGAAGTTTTGAATAATTGCACCAATAACCATTGAAGTTATTTTTATACGGGAATAATCACTCAAATTTCTATTTGTTACACTCGTGGTCACTCGATAAAAAAAATTAACATTAATTCTACACGACACCATTAACATCAGTAAGTTGAAGCACTAGAAAAGAGTTCCACCCAACATCCAAATTCTCAAACATCTCAAAGGAGAAAACTTGTCATGAAGCAAAAAAGTGAAAAACTACATTAGCAAATCCAACTGCTTTTATAGTTTAAAGAAAAGAAATCACAAGCATGGCCAGCATGGTCCAACAAGTTATCAATTATTCGAAGATCAAAACAAGAATTATCTTTTAAATCTGGGATGAAGACAAGCAAGAAGACTGATAGCTGAGAATGCTCTTCATTCAGACTGCCTCTGTCCCAGAACTGGAATATCTTCGTAACGCTTCTGCATTTCAACAGTGATAAGATTTAGTTAGAAACCAAGTTCGTTAATGTTCTATTGAACAAAGGACCAGAGTAATAGCATACATATAAGAGCACTTAGCATAACAAAAGTTAATTTTATAAAAGTGTTTCTTCTAGTTAGAAGAGCTTCTCGAGGAAGTTGGTCAAATGTGACTTCCTTTAAAAGCTTTTCTCAAAGAGAAAGCTCTTACAAAAATTAGTTTCTAACCACTAATTAAGATAGCTTAATCTGGAAGCTCTTTGGCTTTAAGAAGATGGAGATCTTCACATATATGACGATTGCAACAATAACGAAAACTAAATAATAACATTCCTCAAAGCATTGGAGCTCAAGTAACAAAAACTTGCTGAAAGAATACAAGGAATGTTTTGTTTTGATACTTCATAAACTATTTGACATGCTAATTTTCGTATGTACACCCAAAACAACAGCAACCAAATTATGGGTACTCAGGAGCATTTTTTGCTTTGAACAAAAGTTACATTTCTAGGAAGTGTTAGGAGAAATATAACTTTGAAAACCATGTTTTGCGAAATAAGTAACTTGAAACTAAGTTGACGTATTTTTAAGCACAGCTAAAAATGCGTTAATGTTAAATATAACTTCTGTAGTAGCAAAATTCTGACTTTTTCAAGCACGAATTCGAGATAATGTCATAACCAATTGGCATGTATCACGTAGATAAATCCATTGTATTAAAATATAAAAGTTCCACTACAATCTATGAGTTGACTTCGATTAGAACTCACTTCATCATAAAATTGGACCAGCTGACACGTTTCACAAAAAATCTGTCCACCCATTGTTCAAAAGGGCTACATCTAACACCTAGACCACATTAATCAAAAGAACCAAAAACGAAGAGACACATTCACAATTGAACTCCAAAAGATTAAGAGAAAAATAAATAAATCTATCTGGCTACACAGTTTGATAAACCTTCTGATCTTTTGGGAATTTCTAAAATCTACAAACACCATGAATGCAAGCAGCATTAGATCTAATATATACTTCTGTTTTTCTTGTTATTTTTTATTTTGCTGTATCTTCATCCTTGATCTTCTCATTTTCTTATCAATTATTTAAACCACCCAGTAAGTGAACCAGGAAAAAAAAATGAAAGCCTCTTCTAAAGGCCCTTTTGCTTCCTTGCACAACTGTCATTCCAATTCTCTTGGAATTCTTCTATTTATTTAGCTTTTCTGAAGAATTGAATAGCAGTTGCAATAAGGATATAATTACCATCAGCCCTACTCCCTAATATTGAAGATTACTCTCTTACTGATACTGGTGGAATGATTGAAGAGACTGATAAATAGCACTGCATCCTACTAATTACCCACAACGATATTGGTAATATTATATATAAAATACGAGTTTGTGCTTTGAGAAGAAAAATAATTATTTAATTTCTATATATTTTCCATTTTTTCTTCAAAAAATTGCATATATACACAGATGTACCATTCGGTAACAGCTCATTGTAGAAGAGCTCTGAATAATACCTTGCTTTGAGATACCTATAACACCCATATACACATACTCAAGGGGAAACAACCAATGTAACAATTTGACAAATCCTCATACATTCAAGGGGCAGCTGCATCACACATACACCATCCTCCACAACATTTTTTTTTCCACAGCAACCTTCAAAGAAAATTTCAAGCTTCATCTATTTCCCCCACAGAAACCATTCTGTCTACCCAGGTAATTCCACTAATTACATATAATATGCACCACCCGAGCTCCTTTGTGCGCTGAAGCTTCTCGAAACTAGTAGAAAACATTATTATAGCTAAAGCTAATTCGCGCTTGAAGAGCAAGATGAAGATTTTATTAGAATATCTCACAGTCTTAACAGAAACTTGGAGATACTTCTGACTGTGTTCATAAGCTATTAGCCGATTAGAACATAAGAACTGATCTACCACTACACGTAAAACCAATATCAAACAATTCAAAAACTACGCAACAAACAAAAAACACATACACGTGCACCCGCTATAACCAACTAAAATTTGATTAAGTAGAAGAAATGAGTTTATAATATTACCCCAACGTTGTTGGTCTCCCAGAGCCTATGAACCCCATAGTCAACCGCCTGCAACACCAACATAGAATATATATCAAAATAAAGAACCCGCACAGAGGAACCCGTAGCACTGCACATTATGTATCACAGTCACGAATTTCTTGACCCGACCTCTTAACATATTAGATCCATTTTTCCCCGAAATTAATGGAACAATAGAAAATCGTTCAATATTATTCAAATCCAAAAAACAAAAATATACAAGATGAAAAGATATGTTCAACGATACTAACGCGTTCACCAAAGAAGGCGCCTACGACGACGAAGGTGACATAGACGGAGGTGCGGCGCATAAAGACTCTGTAGAGACCTTCCCAAACGCCACCTCCGCTTCTTCTAGCTACCGGTTCCATTTGAGATTTTGTTTTTCTTCGAATTTTTTACTCACAATCTCTTGTGGTTTGCGTGGAGAAATTGGAGATTTGGGAGTAATGAAGTTTCATTGAACCGGACCGGAGGCTCAACTGTTACTAGTAAAACCGGGGTAATATTCGCACATCTTTGGCTCTAATCAGTAATTACTACACTTGGCCACGTTTAATTTGGATTAAAATTCAATTAAAATTTTAAGTAAAAGACAACAATTAATGGGATTCACAATATTTCAATCACACATTTCGTCAATTTTTTATCAAAATCTACTAAAAATCTAATTTTAATGTGTACCAAATAAGAACTTGATGTGTTTTGTTGCAATTAATTTGAGATAAATGCTTGCATGGTCCATTGTTTGCAGTATGAAAATCAGCATTAATCTATTTACTTTTCCACCATAATATTGATTATAGGAAATTAGGGATTACACAATTTCGTGTCTCTAACTCGCACACATTGTCTCGCCCTGAATGAGAAAAAAATTCCCGAATGGTAAACAGGGCATGGATGAAAATGGGAACATGATCCCCTTCGTGAATATTTTTTATTTTACTTTATTTTTATGTTTTAATTAAATAATAATTAAACGGAATGGTAAATGAAGATATTATAATATCCGCCTCCTTACCATCCGTACTTGATGCTTGTAAAAGAATTTGATAGTTAGTCATTGCTTGTGTGAAAACTAGACATGATGGACAGTGTTATCTTGAAGACTTGAACCCCATAAATTGGATGAGAACTAACCTAATTAGCAGGTTTGGTTCGATGTTAGGAAAAATTGGTGTGGCTCTAGCTCTTGAAATCTAGAATCAAACAATTTTGATATGGTTCTCAATTCTAGCCATTGAACTGAATTTTGATATGTTGCAAAATTATTATTTCTTAAATCACTAAATTAAAACATAATGTATATGAATTTACATGTTTAGAATAATCAACACATTTGTCATCTGAAACAAAAGGCGTGAACTTATCATTACGTTCACTTCACAATTTACAATGATACTAAATGTACTACACTTCGGTGCTGTACACTTTTACAACCTCTCACAAGGAGGCGGAGCATGTGATTATTTTAATCGCAGACCCCACCCCCTTGTGAGAGGTTGTAAATCAAAATGTTGTACAAATAGATTTATTGAAAGTGTCAATGATTTTATATTTATAATTCTTAGCCCATATTTGGTAGAGATTAAAATTAGATTTTGATAAAAGTTGATAAAATGCGTGATTGAAAAATTGTGAAACCTATAAAATGTGTGGTTAAAATTAGTTGTTGACTTTAACTTTGATTAAAATTGGATTTCAATTGCTACCAAATGGGGCTTAATAAGAACCAGTTTTGATACCGTTCTTGAGAGAATTGAATCGAATTGAACCTTCCATTGCCCACATCTAGTAGAAACAATGCTTTCCACAAGTTTTTCGAAATGAAATTAATATATCCTAAACTCATCAGGCTTTTTCAAAAAAATAGAAAATAAAAAACTCATTTTATGAAAAAACAAACAAATAAAATCATGATTAGAGATTGGAAAAAAAAAAAGAGTTATGATGCTAATAATTAACTCATTTTCATATTATGAATTCTCTTAAAAGAAAGAAAAGAAAAGAAAAATAAATAATCTGAATGTTAACCAAACATCAATTTTGATAATTTTCCTTCAGAACTTTAACTAGCTAGAGAAAACTTGCTGCAAAACCCTAAAGGCTAAAATATCCAAGTTATATCCATTTTGTTCAGATCCAAAGAGATTTTATCAGTTCAAATAATGGAAATATCACAGATTGAATACCAGGAAATATCAGTGAAGGCTACCTTAATTTGCATAGATTCATCTGATCACTCCATGATTAAACAGACTTAGAAGTTAACACTCTTAACAAATAATCTTAAGGAGAAAAAGTTCGCTGCCAAGACTGCTAACAGCTTATTTATATATCAAGATTCATACTCTTCAACTTTTAACACCTACAACCTTTCTTGAGGCTCCTTCGAGCCTCAGCAACTAGGGCTTCTCGAGCTGAAACAGCTCCATTTGGGGCTAAAAGTGCATCAAATGAAGAATAATCCACCCATTCCTTGAGAAAACCCTCCTGACCCCATCTCTCTGGTATTAACATTTTCCCAGCCACTTCATTCCAGTGCCTCTTCAGTTTTTCTCTCCCAGAATCAACTGCATTTGCTATTGATGGATCTGTTACTAACTTCTCTTTATGGGGCGTGGTTTTAGAAGATTTCACATACTGATTATATGGAAATTGGAGTGAAGAATTTCCTTCATGGGATTGGGTTGTTTCTGAAGAATTATGAACTGGGATTAGTTTGGAACTTGAGTTTGTGGTGGAGGATGCTTCCATTTTCGTGCTGCAATATATTATGAACACTGATGACTTCTTTAAAGACTTGGAGTTTAGCATTATTCTTATAAGACTTTATATAGGAATAGATGCAAGTGAAAGGATTCAATGTGTGGTAGAAATTTCACACTACGTGTCAAAGCTCAAGTTAAAGCGCACACTGTCTTGCTATCTCGCATTAAAAAACCAGTCGTTGTTCTTCTCTTTGGTTGGTTTGCAAATTTTGCACGTGTCACTATTCTTGAATTTGTTCCAAATATTCGACGAGTCGACGAAAATTCGATACAATCCATCGTCAAGTTGTAAATTTCAAAACAATTTACACTTAAGTAATTCAATTTGAACTTCAAATATATATAGTACATGGTTCTGCGTACTAGACTGCGAAAAAAAAAAAAAAAACATGAATACAAAAGTGTGGCTAAACTAAAACTACGTGCTTCCCTCCTTAAAAGTGAAGAGAGTGGCCAACGAGGTAGGACAAATGTCAAGTGTAGACCATAAATAAAGAGAATTTAGTTAAAAGCAGCAAAGATGTGGACATGTATCGGTAGAAATCAGATATTTTGGCATTTGATGACGTTTCTTGGTTATTGTCCTTAGAAAATAATGAACAACTTTTGGCCATATATATAAGGGATAATTGCAGCTGAAGCCCCAAACCTTTCAAATAGTGGTAGACTTTCTTTTAACCTTTCAATCGTTGTAACCGTCACTCCAAATATTTCAAATCGTAATATCCGAGGCCCCAATGGACGGTTTCCATCAAATCTATCGTTAGTTGACTCAAGAAATTAATTTTGACCACCTTTAACCAATTTTAAAAGGGCAAAACAGTAATTTAATATTTTTCTCATAAAAAAAAAAAAAATTATCTTCTTCATCAACCCCCAACCCCCTCAACCCAAAACTAGAAATTTGTCACCGACCGCTATCGCTATCGCCATCTCCTTCAACCATCACCACCAATTTGTTCTTAAAAACAAATTGGTCAGTCTAACCTTATTGTTTCCCAAGTAATTTTAAGGATGAACCCCTACGAAGCTGCTCCTCGAGAGGGAAGTAAGAAGTCCAATGATTCACTTATCGACTCTGTTCCTAATGAAACCAATTCATCTGAGGAAACTGACAAAAGTGGGTTATTAAGTAATGGTAGGAATGGAGAATTAGAGAAGTAAGGAGGATGTGGAATGGTTTTCCAATTTAGCAATCAGGCATCCCCATTGCAATCTTACCGATTTTGAAGAACTAGATATGATTAACTTTTGGAATTGTCACCGGGCGGCTCTCCTTCCTTTGGTGATGCCAAAGATGCAAATGTTTGCACTGATGATATAGGAAGTAGAAATGGGGTAAGATTCAAACCCTCATTTCATTTGATATTATAATTGAAAGCAAAAAAATGACTCGACTTGTTACATCACGCAACCATCGCCATCTCCATCAACCAGGAGAACAAATTAGTAGGGGTTGGGTTTGATGAAGTAGATAATTTTCCTTTTTATTTTATTTTTTCTTTCTTTTTTGTTTCTGATTTAAGTTTTAAATTATTTTATGGGAAAAATATTAAATTACTGTTGTGCCCTTTTAGAATTGATTAAAATGTGGTCAAAACTAATTTTTTGGTCAACTAATGATAGATTAGATGGAAATCGTCCATTGGGATCTCAACTGTTACGATTTGAAAGATTTGAAGTGTCGACTACAACGATGGAAAAGTTAGGCGAAAGTCTATCACTGTTTGAAAAGTTTGGGGCCTACGTTGCAATTATCCCTATATATAACCATCTATGGAAAATGAACTTGTCAAAATTGGACCACAATAATGTTGAGTAGTGTTCGATCATGAAGCACTGTCCATTTCTGGATCGCTTTCGACTAGAAATGCATTTTAAAGGTAATTGAGAAAATATATATATATATATTTCAATACTTTATATTTGAGTTATTCAAACCACATTTGAACATATTAGTCAACGTTGAACGTGTGTTGCACGTTGTTGACGAGCTGAGCTCCGAGGTCATTAAGATCGGATTAAATACATGCGATAAAAGATGAGTTCGGTTATCCAATAATAGCCGAGCTCAGGTCGGATTATTGCACGTGACAAGGGCATGATAATGTGAGTTCGGCGGTATGAGGTCAGTTCGGATGAATAACGTATTTAAGAGGCGAAATTGCAGGTGACCAGACAAGAAATTAATGAAGAATGTACTTTCTCTCCTATAAAAGAAAAGAAAACGACTTTGGCAAGGGGGGATCTTCTTGTAATATCCATATTTCAAGGGCCTTCTAGAAACATAAAGAGGAACGGTCCAATTACTTGTAATTTTGATATTAACAATGAATCAAAGTCGTATTATCCTTTGAAATTGGCTTGAATTTCGTTCATATAATTTTCAACGTCAACAGTTTGGAGCTAGAAGGAGGGCGCCCGAAACTTGAAAAGGGCAGCCCCATCCCTTTTGAAATCAACCAAAAATATGGATGAACTTTCAACTTCTGAAAACCAGTCCCACACGCGCCCTCCTTGAGGATCCATTTACTATCTAATTTTATAAATTTCTCTATTATAATATGTTATTTATAAATCGAGAGTCTCTTGGAAATATTCTAAAAAGATGACGGCAAAATGGAAAATTTATGTTAAGAGTGATCATCTCTGAAATTTTTGAAAATTGAAATGGAGTCTATGTTGTTATTGTTAAAATCGAATAACAATTTTATCATTTCTTTTTTAAAGTTATATGTGTATTTATTTAATAAAATTTTGGCATTTAAGTAATCCTTGTAGTAAACAAGGAAGTACTTGTAGCATAACCCATCTTTAGCCCTTGTTTGAGCTCCATTATTTGGAAAAAAAAAAAAAAAAATTGGAATAGCATTTTTTGGAGAATGTGTGTTTAAAAATCAAAGAGAATTTTTGGATTTATATGTAATATTATTTTATTAATAGAATGTGTGATTGAAAAAATGAGAGATAAAAAATAAATTAAATTTAATGGAGAGCTAAGCGGTGGTGAGGTGACTAAGTATCAGAATATATAAACATTAATAACTACATCAATAAAAATGTCAAACCATCGATGCATGAACCATGATTGCAAATTTTAATAACTATTTGTAATTGGATATTGGAAAAACACACAATTCCTAATGAGTTGGGAGACCTATTCAAAAAAATTAAATTCTCGAGTCACATATCAACTAGTGCAAATTTGGAATAAGTTTATGAAAGTTGACTGTCTGCCCATTCGACAAGGCATTTTTAAGTCCAAAACTGTTTATGAGATTAAGACTTATTTTTAAACATGTCTGAATAATTTTTTTAAAGTATTTTGTCTGATTAAAAGAGATTTTAAAGAAAACTAACTTAAAATAATTTTTTCATAAAACTCTTTTACAAGAAGTAAAAGTCTTACCAAACGAGTCATGTATTTAGAGTCTGTTTGGTAATAATTAAAATTCAATTAAAATTGAAAATATGACCGTTATTGGGTCCCACTCGTTTAATAAAAGTCAACAATAACGACTAATTTTTCAATTTTAATCTCTACCAAACAGGCTCTTAAGCTCATGTTTGACAATTATTATTTCAACACTCTTTAATTCTCATACTCATTTCAACTACACAATAAAATATTTTACACGTAAACTCAATAATTTCTCGATTTTTAACTACACATTCTCCAAAGAAATAACTATTCAAAACCCCATTTTTTCAAAATGACGGCAGTCAAACAAAGGCTGATTACCTCAAAAAAAAAACAAAGAGTTTAATTGTCAAGAAAGATATTATGCATTGATAAGATCAGTGATTCCAAAAATAAAGAATGATTAGAAATTTATAACAATATCCTTTCTTCGATGCAAAAGTTTTTGGGACTGAGCCATCAGCAATATGGGCATTTTGTCACTACTTCGTTCAATCCGACATAGATTATGATTTAATTTTGTAGCTTTTGAGCGTTCATGAAATTCTTTTTTTATGCCAGAAGATAAGCCTTTTGCCCATCACTTAGAGTGGGTTTCTCTTTACCAGATTTTGCAATATTTTCTCATTACTTGACTGTTGACATGTTCGATACGATGAAGTGCATAGAATTAGTGTTTCCAGACCAAATTGAATTAATTCCTTAGTTTTTGTGATATACTCGTTTAACTTCTTTCTTCTCAAGTGTTTTAATTTTCGTTATTATGTCCCTTCAAGTCCCATAGCTTCTTCTCAAGAAAAAAAAATTGTCCATAGAGTTACACTTTGACTACTATCAGTCCACATGCCGTAGTCCATTGTCCTTTCTTGCGACCAAAAAAATTTGAGAAGAAGACTCCTCAACAAAGATTCTTCGCTTGATGCCATTGAAATTCTCTATTCGTAGAGTTTGATATCTAAAAATAATTGATTTCATCCAAAATGGATTTCTTCTCACTTTATATTNGTCCTTTCTTGCGACCAAAAAAATTTGAGAAGAAGACTCCTCAACAAAGATTCTTCGCTTGATGCCATTGAAATTCTCTATTCGTAGAGTTTGATATCTAAAAATAATTGATTTCATCCAAAATGGATTTCTTCTCACTTTATATTTTATTTTATCTTTATAGGTTAAATCCTCAATATGAAATTAATAAAAAAAAAAAAAAAAGTGATTTGAAGCTCTAATTGGACAAAAAGATGGCGACGGATGACTTTGGTGCTCAATTGGACATTTTGGATAGTTTATTGGAAGATTTCATAAATTTCGAGGATCAAATTGAAAATTTTGTAAATCTTGAGGACAAAATGGATGAACTCAAATTGTTGGATTTACTTGGGGAAATCAGAAGATGGAACATGGTGCAAATTCGACAAAATCGCTAGCCGATTCAGGCCGGGATTTTATGTTTTTTTCATTTTCAAGGATATTTTGGTTAATTCCATGGCACAATTTCAAGACCCTTTGGATTAGGATACTACATATAGGCTTAAACCTGGTCAAATAGAGGGGATTCCACGCAATGTAAAATCATTGAAGGGGATTTCCATACCATTAAACATCAATTCTTGGTAGTTGTCATTTGAGCAACAATAATATGGATGAATAATATGAAATCGACAAATAAATAATAACATAAATTTAATTATAAGTGGTTCGATATTGTGTCTATGTCCACATGAGCAAATCGGCTACCATCTTTATTATATATGAATAACAGGGTTACATCATCTATATATACTAACCCTAACTTTAGCATATACAAGACTTTAAAACTCGTACAAAATTAAAGGGAAAAATACAAAAATACCCATATATTGTACCGCAGGGGGGCGCTGCACTACGCTCCAACATTGGCCTATTTATATATTTTAATAAACATGTATTTCACTCTATATGAACCACATATTACAACAGTACAATAACTAAAATTATAACAAATCCTTAGGAGACTTGGATGATTTTTGAAGAGAAATAATGTGCCGCCTATAATTATTGAAGAGATTCAAGGTTAAAGTTGAATCCATATTTTCTTATTAAGCTTGATCAAAACATGATAAGCTAAACTTTCCTTCGTTAGGTTTTTTATGAAACCACATTCATTGTTTAATTCAATAAATTATTTGTTTTTTTATTAAATTCTTGTGATTGTGATTGCATGTTATTATTTTTTATTGACATCCTGTTAGTTGGCCAAATTTAGAATTGCGTTTTGGAATTTGGGATTATATCGATAGATAAATCACATTGTGGCTTAAATAACAAACCAACATTAGGTCCTATATGAGATAAAGATCTATGTCAGATGCACTTTGTCCACGATTTTTAATTACATAATTGATTGTCACATTGAATTTTCCTAATAGAGTTTTAACAAGACATCATTTGACTACTCCAAACTCTTTGTATTCTTTTTCCTTTCATTGGTATTTTGTCACTTTTTTTTTTTGTTGACGTAGGAACCCGCAGCCGCTACCCACGAGTATGCACTGGATAAACCTCGCTCTATGTGCAGTAGTCCGCAAACTACACAGAAAATGTATTTTGTCACTTTTGATTTTTACCAAATATGGTTTTTAACCAGGCAATTGTTATGTAAGTAGTTATGTAAATTAATTACTATTCATAAATGATCCTTGTATAAATGCAATCCTATTTATAACCTATACATAGAGTTTGATTTTTAATAAAATATAAACAAGAGTTTTGATTCTTTTTATTTTCTTCTATTTTTCTCTCTATTTATAACAAACTAGGTTTATGCAACGTGCAATGCACGTTTGCTTAGTTTATATATAATTTTTTTGGTTAATCAAATAACTAATGATCTACAGTCACAGAGTTAAAGAACTCAGAATAATAGTCCTTGACTTC
>CAIGRR010317987.1:0-10430 GCA_903798365.1 Fraxinus sp. 1973-6204 | reverse complement strand
TTGATGATGATCACGAACGAAATCTTCAATACCTAAATAATGAATTGTGGTCATGTATTTATACGGTAGGTGGTACACTCCTAGCAGGGTTTGATTATCAGATATCTTATACTTTTTGGAGTCTAAAGTTCTATTAGGATATGACAAAAAAAGTTCTAGTGGGATTCAACTTTATCGGAGTTGGATAAATTTGAAGATGGAAGTAAAGTCCTACTAAAGTATGTCTTTTAGGTAGAGAAAGAGATCAATGTAAAAATTCGAGGTGATGTGGAATCGTGCGGCAATTAAGCCCGCGGAGGACACCTTGGAATAACTCCCTAGATGATTGAAAACAACCTCAATCATTGTTGTTTGGGGTTGATAAAAAAAAAAAATGACCATATCAGGGACCAACTTTCTCTTTCTAAAAATTGACAAGCAATTTGACAATAGATCCAAAGGTTAGGCATATAGTGAAATTATACTTTTCTTGTTTTGTTTTCCTTGAAGAAGAAGGAAAAATTCTCGGTCTGTTTGTTTGTTTATTAATTTTTGTTGGTTAAGACTTGATCTTATGGAGGTTTAGATATATTTTAATATTAACTAATTACTTATAACTAATATAAAATAAAAATAAATAAAAATTAGTTGTCGTTGATCGTAGTTGCCACGTCTTTATATTTTTCAATTCAACGTTTCTATTTTCTTTTGTTTATTATATCCAAAACCTCGTCTTTTTTTTTTTTTTTTACCTCTTCAACTCTGAAAAATTCAGCTCAATTATCGTAGAGAATTTCCGATAAAAATTGATCATAGTTTTTATTACCTGCGTGCTGTGAGATTTTCGACCTGGATATTGTATTACGGTGAGTTTTGTGTTATATTGATGTAAAATTAGAGTTTGGCAACTTGATCTTGTGAAAGAGGGGATTTGGATTTTGAATTCAGACCTGGGTCGGGTCATTTTCTTTCGATCTTTATTGATTGAAGGAAAGTGTGAGAGTGAAGCAAGATGAGGGAAAAGCTTGGATTATTGGTGTGCTTATGGTTTCTTCTATATGGATCTTGTTTGGGAAGATTCGTTGTTGAGAAGAACAGCTTGAAGGTGACGTCACCTGCCTCACTGAAAGATGTGCATGAATGTGCAATTGGTAATTTTGGGGTTCCACAGTATGGAGGGACCATGGTTGGTACAGTTCTCTACCCAAAAGCCAATCAAAAGGCGTGCAAGAGTTTCGAAGATGTGGATATTTCCTTCAAGGCTAAGCCTGGAGGCATGCCCATATTTGTTCTTGCTGATCGAGGGGGTAAAGTTTTTCGATTTTATTGGGAATATTCAATTTAATTCTAATTTTCATGTTTGTAGAAGAAGAAATTGGCAGTGTTTATTATGCAGTATGATCCCTGTTTAACTTGATTGTTGATTGCATATTTACATGTGCGTTTACTTGGTTGGGAAGACTGAAAATCTTATACTTGTCTAATTATTTGAGCTTTTGGTGTTTTTATTTATCTTCACCAATTATCATCGCTTTGAACATATTTGAACAAGAACACAGTAATTTGGATTTGATCAAGCTAATTAACTTTTCTACTTTGATCTTGAAGAGGAAACGCCAATTTTGGTTTTATTACAGAATTGTCAAAGGGTCAAATCACAGCTTAATTGTTGACCCTTCTTACCTGGTACTAGAAAGAAAATTTTGAAGTTGATTGTCCTTTGTTTTTCTATAGCTAAATCTTGTTAATTACTTCAGGTAAATCAATTTTATTCTTCTCTTGTATCGCTTGATGTCTTGATCAATATTGGTATTGACGTTACCATAGTGCGGGCTTTTCATTCGGTGTCATCCGAATCACACGCATACATGTACAACTGTAAACAATCTCTTCATATGTGTTTCTTGCTTTGGTGTAAATTTTATAGCTACTGAAGCAAATTACTATTGTCATTTACATGTTGAAAAATGTCATCTTAACTTGCTGATTTGGCAGATTGCTACTTTACGTTGAAGGCATGGAATGCTCAGAAAGCTGGAGCAGCAGCTATTCTTGTTGCCGATGACAGGGTTGAGCCTCTTATTACCATGGATAACCCTGAGGAAGAGAATGCACAAGCAGATTATCTACAGAACATAAATATCCCATCGGCACTTATTAGCAAGGCTCTTGGGGATGACATCAAGAAAGAGTTGTCTAAAGGAGAAATGGTCAATATAAATCTTGACTGGCGAGAGGCTCTTCCACATCCTGATGAGCGGGTTGAGTACGAATTCTGGACAAATAGTAACGACGAGTGTGGTCCCAAGTGCGAAAGCCAGAAAGAGTTCGTCAAAAATTTCAAAGGAGCAGCGCAGATACTTGAGCAGAAAGGGTATACCCAGTTCACTCCGCATTATATTACTTGGTATTGTCCTGATGCTTTTATTTTGAGCAAACAGTGCAAGTCACAGTGTATAAACCATGGGAGATATTGTGTGCCGGATCCTGAGCAGGATTTCAGCAAGGGATATGATGGGAAAGATGTTGTTGTGCAAAATCTACGCCAAGCTTGCTTTTTTAAGATGGCCAATGAAAGTGGAAAACCATGGCTTTGGTGGGATTATGTGACAGATTTTGCAATCCGCTGTCCAATGAAAGAGAAGAAGTACAGTAAAGATTGTGCAGATCAAGTAATCCGTTCACTTGGTATGTTACAGTTCCATTCTATCAATGTTTTAATAATAATAAAAAATTAAATTAAAGCATGCAGTATAATGTGTGCTTGCATGAATATTTATTTTGATTTTGTAGATGATGTTGATGTGACCAAAGTCCTGTATACTATGAGGGATACCAACATTAACTGTGCTGCTTCGTTTTATTATTACAGAGTGTCCGTCTTTGTTCAATTATTATAACTTTCCTCTTCTTTTTTTTTTTTTTTTTTTGGGAATGACAAATCACATCCGTTGTTCTTATATTGTAGTTAACTATATAAGGTGTAGGGATTTAACAGTTATGGATCCTTAGAGTAAGCTAGCTGGTTGTTTATTATTGCGGTGATAGTCTTTTGCTATTCTTATCGCTTGTAGTTCTTGAAATTATGTTGATTGATGTGTATTTGTCACCCTCAAGATCCAAATGCTTGCTGTATCTCATCATGAGTTGTATCAATGTAAAATTGTTGATATTGTTTATCCTTGGATTTTGATCGTATTTCATACGTTATTACTGCATTTTAATTTAATTTGGTCCCATATGTTAGTTATGTAACCGATCAATGACCTAAAGCTTTATGTTACCAAAGTCTCTCTATAGATGGTACCATGAAATAGTGCTCCTATACGTTCCATGCGTCCTTGGGTGCATAATTGTTGACTCCTGGACTAGGATTTTCTAAGAGTTACCTTCTTCACCGTCTTGACAAATCTAGCATCTAGAGCTGCTTGCTCATGGACTAATTACCATTCATTGAAATGACTTATGCAGGAGTTGATGTTGACAAGATAGACAAATGTGTAGGAGACACTGAGGCAGATACAGACAACCCAGTTCTAAAAGCTGAACAGGAATCACAGGTTTTATCTTATAAGATCCGTTTATTGTTAACAGTGGCTGTGAAAGTTGTTAACTGACAATGCAATTCATTTTCAGATAGGGAAGGGCTCTCGTGGAGATGTGACTATCTTGCCCACCCTTGTTATAAACAACAGGCAGTACAGAGGTAGAAAACTTCTAGAACCATAACAGCAGTTGGAATTTAATTATCACAAATTTATAGGTAAAAAAATGTTTCATAAAATTAATCCTACTGCTCAGGCAAGCTGGACAAAGGAGCAGTTCTCAAGGCCATATGTTCAGGATTTGAAGAGACCACAGAGCCATCCATTTGTTTGACTGAAGGTCATTGATTCTACTATCCATCTCTAATTTACACTTATTTATTCTCATAAAGTTGTAAACAAGGAAATAACCCGTTGAACTATTCTACCCAATTGGTATTGTGAGACTCAATCCATGCAGCTCTGGAAATAACTACCTTTACGCACACATGTTTGTGTGGTTGATACAACCTCTGCACTCAAGTGGCTGTTGATCTTTTTGCAGATATTGAAACCAATGAGTGTAAGGAAAATAATGGGGGATGCTGGCAGGATAAGGCTTCTAACATTACAGCGTGCAGGGTACTCTCCGCTTCTAATTGTTATTTTGACATTTTAGCTGCTAGTTATCTTCCGATGTGCTTAAAAGTTCATTACAGGATACCTTCCGTGGGAGAGTGTGTGAATGCCCAACTGTGCAGGGGGTGAAATTTGTCGGTGATGGTTATACTCATTGTGAAGGTGAACGTCCTTCTGCACTTCTCGAAAATACTTTTCTTATTTTCCCCCTTAATTTGGGAGGGTAGGGGTAGTCCCATGACCCATCCATTCCAGTGTAGCAACCCTTTTTCCATATTCATTCGGTTATGACAACACAATGGAATCCTGGAAATGGTTTTCTTCTTTTATGTGCTTATGTTTCTACAGTTGTTACTAGGCTCTGGGGAGATTGACAAGGGGAGATTTTTCTTTCCTTGAGTTAATATATGTATCAGACTTTCTATAGGCTGTTTCCAATATTGTGATTAGTAATTTCCCAGACACAGAACATTTAACACACACCTGGTCATCGAATTTCTGTCCCTCATGGTCAGTCTCTTATATTACATTTTTTCTTCTGTTTGTGACAGCTTCTGGAGTATTAAGATGTGAAATAAATAATGGTGGCTGTTGGAAAGGAACACAGGATGGAAGGACATATTCTGCCTGCATTGTAAGTTGGATGGTTCCTCATAGTACATTTGTTTCCTTTTCCCTCCTTTTGCTACTCGTCAAAGTTTCTTTTTCCATTGTTTTCCCCTGGTTGTCCAACTTATTTTCTCTCTTTTTGGTCTTTGTTTGACCGCGTGCGAATTTCTGATGTCTTCTATGCTGAAAATCAATCTTTATTCTCCAGGATGACCACACTAAAGGTTGCAAGTGCCCTCCAGGATTCAAGGGTGATGGAGTTAAAAATTGTGAAGGTACATGTCTTTATTCTCTAGGGGTCATATGAACATAATAGATTCATCTGCCGTTGAATATTTTATGGGTGATTGATTGGCATTTTTTTAGATGTTGACGAGTGCAAGGAAAAACTGGCATGCCAATGTCCAGAGTGCAAATGCAAGAATACCTGGGGCAGTTATGAATGCAGTTGCAGTGGCAACTTATTGTACATGCATGAACATGACACGTGTATAAGTAAGTTTGAACATTTCTCTTATTGAATATGCAGTGAGTACTGTGTGCATTATCTGGAACACACTGCTCATTGAAGTTGACTGGTGGAAAGGTAGATTTTGTCCAACTTGTCTAGCATCTTGTGCAGTACTCGGGAGTATTATTTATTTGTCCAGACACGAGCAGTTGGTTAGCCACTACATCTAGGAAAGTTCGTGTTGAATGCTAAGATTACTGATTAATCAACAAATTTGTAGCTAATGTTGTTATGTGCTAAAATAATTTTCTACAGTGCTAGATTTATCATCTCCTGATCTCTGCAGGTAAGGATGTTAATACGGAATCCAGTTGGGGCTTTGTTTGGGCAATCATTCTCGGCCTGGCTGCTGTAGGAATTGCGGGTTATGCTATGTACAAGTACAGGATCAGGGTATGTTAGCTTCTAGACTCCTCCTCTTTCGCAACATTCATATTTCAAACAACTTAAGCTGAATTGATATGCACGTAGAATAAGGATAATTTAGATCAGGACAGCATAATGAAGAGGGCCGTAAACGAGATTTTTAGACAATAAAGTGTTATTGTAATATTCATCAATTGAATATGATCATTAATTGGTGGGGGGATGGATAAAGGGCTGTAATTGAATTTGTTAGACAACAGGGTGTAATGGAGGTGGAAATGCTAGAAAGGGTGGTGAAATTTCTAAAAATGTGATGAGAAGGTCTAAGGGCATGTAAAAATGTTTAGTGGTGTCTTCAAGTTCATTTGCTTATCGCGTAAATACTCCGCTGGGATGGTGGTTCTTGTTTATGTTCAGTTATGTTTTTCCCCCAGTTTCTGGAATTTTCTCATAATGAAGATTCATATGCAGAGATATATGGACTCGGAGATTCGGGCTATCATGGCACAGTATATGCCATTGGATAATCAAGGAGAGGTACCTCAACATATTCCTCATGGCAATGTCTGATAATAGGGAATGATAAGTGTGTTAGTTAAGAATGGCATTCGGAGGAAGAAAATTTATAAACACCACACTGCCAGCATTTATTTGGTTCAGTGGATGTTTTCTGACCCGATGCATGGTACATTTTCGTAATTAGATTTCCTTCACATGGTAATCTAGGTTATAATTTATGTACATGTGAACTGTGGCGTGTATATACACACCTTGTTGGGAAATTTTCCTTGGATGTGATGCACTTTATGATCTATTAAATCATATATATTTTTTTTTTCCTTAATTTTTTGTTGGGAAATGTAACTATATGTCATTGATCAAGCATTTGACATGCTATAAGGTTCATGTGATCCATATTTGGTTAATATCGTTGATAGTATTGGTCCCCTCGGTTTTGTATGTAGGTTAACTTTGTGGCCTTTTAGATACAGTATCTTGAAGAAATATTTCAGTTACTATGTGGGTTTCCTTAAGATAATATTTGTCCTTAAACCAAATATGCACAAGCGATTCCAAATATACTTCCAAGAACTTTAATAAACGTATACAAGATGCTTCTATTTGTGCAGTATGGCATGATACAGACTTTGTTTTTGATATACAAAAATGGAAGTGGTAAACATGCATGACAGCAGAACGAAGAGAGAAGAAATGATATATCAGATTTAAAATGTACAATCAAAGAAAAAATTGAAAAAAACTTTAATTGCAGCGAGGCTACGTCGTCATTTACTGTTTCAATGTATATAATCCAAAGACCTTTTTCAGTGCTGAACGGACATTTTATGGAAGACAGTGAAGTGATCTGGCTGATTTTGACCTGTCGTTTAGCCCCAGCGATGATAACAAACAGGACGACTTAGATTTACTGTTTACTGAGATTCTATTCATTTATGTATCTTCCATATGATGAATTGAGAGGAAATATAGAGTGAAATGAAGATGCAACTGCATGTACTGACTGCTTCTTTTAGTTCCAATTTCTTGTCAATCTTTAGACCCTTTTTTAAATGAGATGATGACATGTTGGGTTTGATTGTCTTCAAAGATGGGCTAAAAGACACACAATCAATACTTGAATCTTGGAATGAAGATGATCAAACTCCCAGCAATTTGGTTGGAGTAAAATGTGATCCTAACTCCCAGCTAGTTGTAATTGACTTTTCTTTGTTGGGACACCACGGACGAAGCCTAATAAGATTCAAGTTCCTAAGAGTGCCATCACCATCAAAAAAACAACTTCACAGGGGCTGTAAATCCATTTCTTGGTGAAATTGAGAGCTTGAAAATCATTGACTTGAGTGAAATAATCTATCAGGGACCATACACGACGAGCTTTTCTCACAATGTAGATCTTTTAAGGTTGATTTTGCTTGCCAAAACAAGCTCACTGGCCTGTCCTTGGGTAGCTGAACTCCTGCTCATCGTTGGAAAGAATTAACATGTCATCCAATCGGCTTTTTGGTCAGTTACCCTCTGGATTATGGTCATTGAGTTTACTTTGATCACTTGATATATTGGATAACTTGTTCGAGGATGAGAGTCCAAAAGGGTTTGAGAGTGCGTATAACTTGAGGGCAATTAGTTTGTACAAAAACAAGTTTATAGGCTACCTGCCTGAATTTATTGGAAACTGTTTGCTATTGAAGGCTATTGATTTTGGTGACAATTATTTCAATGGGAGCCTTCCTATATCAATGTGAAAACTTGGATTGTGCAGATATCATGATGTCAGTGGCAATTCATTAATAGGGGGATTTCCAGGCTGGATTGGAGATACGATAAGCCTGGAGTTCTTGGATCTTTCAGACAATAACTTTTCTGGCGAGATACAAAACTTCATAGGAAATCTTAAATCCTTGAAGGAAGTGAACTTGTCGAGAAATCAGTTTGTAGGAGTGTAAAGGTGTTGAGAAATCAGTTTGTAGGTAGCTTATTGGAGTCTTCTATAAATTGTGTAAACCTTAAGGTCCTCCTAGTCTGTCTGTTCTTTACCATTATTGCATTCTACCCTGATCTTGGCCACATTTTGTTCACTGGTTCGGTCCCTTCAATCACTTAACTGAATGTTTACTGAAAGACCTTATAGATCTTTCCCACCTTATCACCTTCAATATTTCCTTACAATCAATCATCTCCAAGGTGAAATTCCAGGCAGTGGCTTCTTCCACTCCATCCCCTTCCTCGTCCGTCGTTGGTAATCCGCTCATATGTGGCTCTGTTGTCAAGCAATCATGCCTTGCTGTCCATCCCAAGCCCCTTCTCCTAAACCCCAATTCACGAGGCTAGTCATGGTTGTCTTTCCACAGATCTCGGTCACAAAAGACTAATACTCTTTATCTTTCTTAATTGCCATTAAAGCAGCTGTTTTTATTGCCCTTGGTGTGCTAAACTATCTCTATTTGCAATATGTATGTCTGCGCTTCTAAAGCACCATCTTCTGTGACCTCACTTTTCATCTACAGCAAGCTTGTCATGTTTTTTCTGAAGTTGCGGATTTTGAAGCTGGGACCAAGGCACTTCTCGGTAAAAATTGTGAACTTGGACGTGGTGGTTTTTGGATCTTTTTACAAAACAGAACTTCAGGATGGACGTATTTTTGTGATCAAGTAGTAGAGATAGGCAAAAAAACCCGCCCCGCCGGGTTGGGTGGGGATCGCCGCCCCATCTCGGGAACCCGCCATGTGAAGAATAAAAAAAATAATAATTACAAATTAAAAAAAAAAAAATTAGTTAATTGAAAAAAAAATGGGGGCAAGACGGGAAACAGGGCAGACCCGTGCCCCGTCTAAGGTGGGACGGGGTGGGGGAGTGGAGTGGCGTGGCGTGGCGTGACGGGGCAAGACGGGGGTGCTCCGCCCTGTTGCCATCTCTACCCCCATACTCTCATTGCTTGTCACTAGTCTATAATGCCATTTGTACCATATAATAATTTCTTATTCTAATTTTTTAACTTGTCCTCTAAATGGCCCTCGATACATTTTCAACACGTGAAAATATCCCTTCTTTTGATCAAATAAAAAGAGATCATCACAATTTGACCTCTTCTCAAGTAATGTGTCGAAGTGTAAAAATGATTGGATGAACAATAAGTTTGGGACAGCTGATCTCGACTCTTTTTGATGTCGGTATGCACGAGTGAGAGAATATGGGTGATTAGAACAAATGGACATGTGGTAGGTTTGGTCGGTTTGATTATTAACACTTCTCATTGCACGGCCAAATTACAGATCAAAGCCTGGCCCATTACTTGCGAGGACATGAGCATGCTCTGTTTGGACTTCTTTCAAAAGTTAAGTCCTTTTCAAAGAGCATGTCACGATTTCAATACACACGTGCTGATAAAATACATACAACCAAACAGAGGAAAATAGAAAATACAACAGAAATAATACAGCCTTCAATATCCTTCATGTGCTTGAAGCAGTGGTCACAAGTGAGAACTGAGAAGGCCTAATGGTATTACTTGTTCTTGAATGGGATGGCTCTGATCATTAGTTAACTGAAAAAAAAAAAAAATGGGGCAGGAAACGGGGTAGGCCTGCGCCCCGCCCCGTCTAAGGCGGGGCGGGCGGGATGGGGAGTGGCCCGCCCCGTTGCCATCTCTATCAAAAAGTTTTAACATATCGAGTTTGGTTAAGTCCAAACAAGATTTTGAGCCAAATGTTAAGAAACTAGGAACGATCAGACACCTGAATTTGGTGGTGCTCGAAAGGAATTATTGGACTCCATCTCTACCGCTCCTCATTAGCAAATATTGATAAGTGTAGTTTACACTTTTATTCGTGGCCCTAAATCATGATATTTTATTGTCTTTTAGATAAAATTTTACCTAATTTATGTTATATTGTATTTTGTAGGTACAACTTTATATTTAATGAAAAATTGAAAAAAAGTGTGAAAGTAGAAAAAAAATGGCAAATTCAAAGATGAAACCTTGAAGACAAATCTTACATTAAATGAGTTCGAGTTAAATGGGCATCAATAGACTTGCATTGGAAATTTTAATTGAATGCCCAAATTAAACCTATATATATTTAAACCTACGTGTGTGTGTGTGTGTGTACACACACACAATACAGAGAGAAGGGCGGAGCCGCAGAAGGGCAGAGAAAAGAAACGCAGAAGAAAAAGCCAGAGAGAGACAACGGTTGAAAAGGGTGAAACAAAGAAGAAGAAGGAAAAATAGAGAAAAGGCAGAGAAAGAAGAAAGAGAGAAAAAAGGAGGAAGAAAAAGAAAA
>CAIGRR010317982.1:0-16945 GCA_903798365.1 Fraxinus sp. 1973-6204 | reverse complement strand
GTTGGACTTCCTCAATCGGAACCTACCTACGACGACCACGACCACAACCTCCAGCCATTGAAACTGAGGAAATCTTACCCAAGAAGAACACGTTGAAGCTCTGATACCAACGACGCCGACAGAATAGTGATTATTCTGCAGGTTAGTGTTACCAACAAATTCACAGGAAAGAACACAAGATTAACATTGAAAAACACAGAGAAAACATCTCTGGTGTTTGGAGAGAGCAAAGTGTTCATTATTAACAAACTAAAGCTCCTCTTTGAGGTATAAAAGCTCAATATCGATTTTGGCAATGAAAGTAGTGGCATTCTTTGTCCTGCTTCAAATCTTTAATGTGTCTTGTAACATCAACAACTAAAAGAGCTTCCTTAGCAGCCAGAGCTTCAAAACCTTTGATCATCTCCTTATATTTTCTCATTTCCTTCTCAACTTTCCCCAGCTTCCTTTGGAGAGCTGAGCGTTCTTTTTTCTCTGATTTATCAACTCGTATGATGCAGACCTCATACTCTGCCTACTATTTATGATGAAGGATAACAGCTCTCGAGATGTGAGCATCAATCAGATTTTTCCTTTGCTTAGGGCTCATAGTCTCTACAAATTTCTCCTAAGAGGAGTTGAAATACAAAAGGTTGATTTCACTGCTCTAAAGATAAAAGCAGGAATCAGCTATTGAGCTTGGGGGTCCAGATCTCCGTCATAGAAATCATCAAATAAATACTTGCAATCTATAAAATGTTCAAATCCCATTATCATTTTCCTTTTCCCCTTCGCGGGATCCCTTACCAAAGGCGGAGATTGGGACTTGGATATCTATGAACCTGCAATACATTGAGATGGTGAAGAATGCTTAGCAATGCCCTCGCCTTCGCACGAAGCTTCGTCTCGATTATCTTCGAAACCCCGTAAGTATATCTGTAGGAGGAGAAAGTGGACCCAATTTGTGATGTTTGGAGACAGCACTGAGGTTAATCTTCATCTTTATGGTAACTTGTACGACAAAATAATATGCACAAGTAGAAGGAACCGTGTAAATAAACATTGAAAAAGAAAGATACTTCAGCAAAAGTGGAATTAACATTTTCCATAGGTGAAAAGGGTAATAGATGTTATCGGAGCAAAAATCCCCCGGTATCATGAATAAAGAAAGAACTCTTTGTCTATATGTGGTATTCGAAATAAGAGACTAATAAAGGAAAAGCGAACTAAAAACCTTATAAGTAGCAAAAATTTATAGAAAACTACGTAGCCATAAGAGGGAGGATTCATGATTACATAGAAATAATGAGGCCATAACCTCATCCCTCCCAATGAAATTAAATGAGACTCCAAAACTGCTCAAGATCTTTTAAACATGCTTACAAAACTAGCTTTCAAATCTGTACACTTCAACACGATTTTTTAACCCTGAGTTGGAAATTGACGGCTGACGCTCAACGTAACCCTAGAAGGAAACGTATCATCAATAGTAAACTAAAGACTCTGAACTTATTCAAAGAATACCATCAACCAAGTTCATCACTGAAACAATAGTATCTGGGACCAAAAGAAGAAGACTTTGCAGTGGCAAGATCAAGAAAACAAGTGGTATAAGATAAATGCAAAGCATATACCTAAAGAGAAAGGATGAAAGATAGGAGAAAAAGATCTAACTCGTCGGTTGAAGAAATATTGCTACAAAGTTAGACATACACGCAAAAAGTAGAAAAGACGGTGAAAGGAAGAAAGTATGTATGTATTTATAGGTTCAAACGAAAAGTTTAAATCGTTGATTGAGTCAACAAGAAGATCTAAGCCACTTAGAGATTTCTTGCAAGTCGTAGCCACCAAAGGCCAATAGGCACCTGTCCAATTTTCAAAATTGAAAGGGTGAGATTAAACATGGAAAGTTCGCACTTTAAATATCCTTGAAAAATAAAAAAAGGACCCCCAATAGCGTACTCTAAAAAACCGTAGCAATCATAACATATTTCCTCAAAGCCATTCACGTCATAGACCACTAAGAAAGGAAACCTAAGGTTTGTTGTGATGTTAAAAATATTAAGTCCTCAAATTAATATGAATATTAAAATCGAACTTACAGGACTATTTGTTAGACCTCACAAAGAAGTTCGCAAACCTTGCTAACTATCAACGAAGCATAAAATGATAGGCGAAGGGAACAAAGAAACGGAAAGGCTTGCATAAAGATTGGGAGGTCATTCACCATACATAGGCTGGTTAAAGGTTGTCAAAAGGACGTGCAAAGGCAAATGGATGAAGTGTGATTCAAAAATAAATTAGTTAAAAGATAGCTGACAAAGAACCGCAACCTATCGTTATGTAGAGATGACCAAACTATCCCAACTCTTAGAGGGAAATCTGTAAATACCCCTCATTGTTGAGAAAAAAATTAAAAAAAAAATGCTCAACAGTTATGGGAATGACTTACCTCTTATTACACAATCTTAGCTTATAAATAGCCTTTTACAAACTTAACAGAATGAGACAAATTAGCTCACGTTTCTCAACGTGATAAGTGCAACTAGAAATCAGGAAACACCACTCAGGTACCCTAAAGACTAGGACTTATTCAAACAGAATACAAAGACTTTCTCTTCATTCCCTCCCTTAAACTAGTTACCAACTTCAACTAGTTTAATTCAGGAACTTGATAGGCTCCCAACTGAGGTTGAAACCTCTGAAATGCATTCACTGTGAGGGGCTTTGTCATCACATCTGCCAGCTGATCGTGTGTTTCACGATAAACCAACTCAACTGCTCTTTCTCGTGTGAGATCACAAAGAAAATGAAAACGCACATCAATGTGCTTGCTCGACCGTGTAACACAGGATTTTTTGACAACTTAATTGTGGAACTGTTATCACAAATAATTGTAGTACACTTACTTTCTTCCAGACTCAGCTTCTCAATTATTCTCTTCATCCAAACAGCTTGACTAGCACAAGCAGCTACATCCACGAACTCTGCTTCTATGGTTGAAAGTGTACTATAGGTTGTTTTTTTTAGGACCAGGCAACAGCTCCAAATCCCAACATGAAAACATAACCTGATGTACTTATCATGTCTTCTATATCTCATGCATAATCACTATCTGCATATCCAACTAGACCTTCACACCCTCCCTTCTTGTAGAAAACTCCAAGTCCAGTAGTTCCTTTCAAGTACCTCAGTATCCTCTTGGCTGCCATCAGATGCAACTCAGTTGGTTTGGCCATGTACCTGCTAATCAAGCTTACTACAAACATCAAATCTGACCTTGTAGCTATTAAGTACATAAGCCATCCCACCATTTACTTAAACAAAGTCTCATCAACACAAACCCCATTCTCACCTTTAAAAAGCTTACAACCTGGAACAATGGGATTATAAACTGAGTTGTTGTTCTGCATCCTAAATCTCTTCAACACCTCCAAAGCATACTTCCTCTGACAAATATAGATCCCATCTGACTTCTGCAAAACTTCTATGCCAAGAAAAAACCTCATTCTCCCTAAATCAGTCATGTCAAACTCCATCAACATGGAATTCTTAAACTGAGCAAACATCAATTCATCATTGCCAGTAAATATTAAATCATCAACGTATAAACTGACAATGAGAATCTTACCTCCCTTATTCATTTTAATGAACAAAGTATGCTCACTATAACACTTCTCGAACCCTTCACTTATGAAATGTGCTTCAATATAATCTCATGGAGTTTATTTCAGTCCATATAGGGCTTTCTTCAACCTTTAAACTTTTTGAGGACTATTCTCCAGCTCATAACCCTTCGGCTGCTCCACATATACTTCTTCATTAAGTTCTCCATGCAAGAAGGCGGATTTGACATCAAGTTGATAGAGAGTCCACCCTTTTTGAGCTTCTAGAGCCACAATCATTCTCAATATGTCCATTCACGCAAATGGCGCAAATACTTCTATGTAGTCTATCCCTTGATGTTGCACATACCCCTTTGCCACCAAACGAGCCTTCAACTTGTCCACTTCTCCACTCTCCTTGAGTTTGGTTTTATAAACCCACTTCACTCCAATCTTCTTTGCACCTTTAGGAATATCAGTAAGTTCCCATGTGTTGTTCCTCGCTATAGCCTATATCTCCATGTCCATAGTTGTCCTCCATTTGTCATGCTTCACTGCCCCCTCAAAATGCACTGGATCTGCTGAAGCAAACAGAGCCAAATTGACATTTGTATCTTCTTCTTCCAACTCCTCCAAAAGTCCTTTCCCAATTATATAATCTCTCATCCACCCCGGAGGTCCTCTGTTTCTTCCTTCAGAACTAGATGATTCCCCTCCATTTTCGCAATTTTGAGGACTACCAATCGGTTCAACGACTTCTTCTTCCTCTTCACTCTCTGCTCCCCCATTCCCTGCATTCATTGCCTCATTATCTTCATCATCCCATTCCAAATCAACCATTATGTGCTCTTCATAACTGCTATCCCAGCTCCAAGACTTATCTTCCACAAACACTACATCTCTGCTAACTACAATCTTCCTTGCAACTGGATCATAGAGTCTATATGCCTTAGACTCTTCAATTACTCCCAATAACACACAAGCAATGCTCTTTGCATCTAGCTTTTTCCTTCTCACATCAGGAACATGCACATGCGCCACACATCTGAAAACTCTAAAGTACTCAACCGATGGTCTACTTCCACTCCAGGCTTCCTCGGGTGTTTGATTCTTTACAGCCGATGTAGGACTCCTATTTAGAACATGTATTGTCCAGTTTACCACCTTTGGCCAGAAAGTTTATGGAATCATCCTTTCAGAAAGCATGCATTGAACCATGTTCATCACAGTTCGATTTTTCCTTTCCGCTACTCCATTCTGCTGTGCAGTATACGCTGCAGTCAATTGCCTCTTGATGCTATGCTCTATGCAGAACTCATTGAACTCAAGTGATGTGAATTCTCCTCCTCGATATGTTCTCAAACATTTAAAATATCCTCCTACTTCTTTCTCAACACAATTCTTAAAACGTTTGAACATGCTTAATGCTTCAGATTTCTCTACTAAAAATAAGTCCATGCTTTTCTACTAAAGTCATCAATGAAGCATATATTGTACCTCTTCTTACTATTAGAGGTAGGAGAGATTGGTCCGCAGAGATCAGTATAAACAACCTGGACCTTTTTTGTGGCCCTCCAATTGCTCTTCTTTGGGATTGGATCTCTGTGTTGTTTTCCAATCATACAGTTTGCACAAACGATTGTTGGAGTTTTGAGCTGGGGTAACCCATGCACTGTCTTCTTAAACTGGAAAGTCCTCAACCCCTTATAGCTCAAATGTCTATAGCGACAATGCCATAAGTATGCCATATCCTGTGTAGAGATGTAGAGGCAACCTGGCTTCTGTGATAGTGATTTTTCCAACAACATAAACATCTGATTTGCTGACATCTCGGTCTGTATTATGAGCCCTTTCTCTAGATGATAAATCTTGAGCATTCCATGTTGAATGAGAATCGCCAACCCTTTTTTCTTATAGTTGACCAATGCTCAACAGATTGTTCTTTAGTTCTAGCACAAAAAATACTTCACTAACAACAAATGTAAAGCCACTTACTTTCAATCTCACATTGCCTTTTCCTAACACATCCATCCTTGTGTTATTTCCCAGCTTTACCTTCTGCCTGAAGTCCTCATTCAGATTAATGAACAAACTCTTGTCACCACACATGTGGTTACTACATCCAGAGTCTAAGAACCAGACATCTCCCCTTCGAACATCGTTCATCTCCACATATGACATGAGAAGTATCTCTTCTTCTTCTCCTAGTTCAGCATAGTTGGCTTCTTTATCCCAGCTTCGACAATCAGATTGAAAGTGTCCAAGCTTGTGGCATTTAAAGTATTCCACTGTTACTTTTTAGGGCTGGCATTTCTCTCTTCCTCTGCCTCTGTACATACCTCGACCCGTCCTCGTGCACCAAATTTGTCTTCATAACTGATCTTGAGTACTTGTTCTTCTCATGTATGTCATTGAATTTTTTGTTCATGAACAATCAGAGAAATATGCAGCTCATCAATGGAAAGTTGATCGATGTCTTTGGACTTCTCAATCGAGCAAACAACATAATTAAACTTCTCACTCAGATATCTGAGAACTTTCTCCACCACTGTGACATCTTGCATCTGCTCCCCATATGTTCTCATCTTGTTGACCATTGACAACACTCTTGAAAAATACTCGAAGACTCTTTTCCCAGTCTTCATCTCTAGGGTTTAAACTCTCTGCAAAGAGCTTGTAGATGTGATCTCTTGACCCTAGCACTCCCTTCAAACTTTTTCTTCATAGACTCCCAAATTTGTTTGGAAGTTGTCTTCACAAGAATGGTCTCCAATATCGTCCGATCTATGGCCTGAAAGAGGAAGTTTTTCACTTTCAGATCTTTCAGTTTCAATTCTTCTAGCCTCTTCCGCTGTGCTTCTGTCTACACAGATCCATTTGTTGGCTCCTCATAGCCAATCTCCACCAGCGCCCATAATTCCTTAGATCGTAAGAAATTCTCCATCATCATGCTCCAATGGTCATAGTGACCATCAAAGCGAGGAATGGATGGTTACACAAAACTCCCTTCGGTAGTCATCTTCTCTGTTGCTACAAGAACGTCAAAGACTCTGCTGCTTTGATTTTGTCAAGCCTAGTAGAGGCTCTGATACCAAAAATGTTAAGAACAAAATAAAAAAAATGCTCAACAGTTCTGGGAATGACTTACCTCTTATTAAATAACCTTGGGCTTATAAATAGTCTTTTACAAACTTAACAGAATGAGACAAATTAGCTCACGTTTCTCAACGTGATCAGTGCAACTAGAAATCAGGAAACGCCACTCAGGTACCCTAAAGAGTAGGACTTATTCAAACAGAATACAAAGACTTTCTCCTCACTTATTGGAAGAATAATGCATGCAATTCAAATATCTCCCACTCAAATAGCTATTTTCACTCTTGTTTTAGTTGAAGGATCTAGACTGGTGAATTTAAGAAGTGAAACTCATAGTTAGGTGAAAGGATTTCTTGATTGTATTCATATATGATCTTCAATTGTAATTATTTTATCAATAAAACCGTTTGATCTGATTTTGACCATCAATAGATAGGCCAAAATCTCTTTTGAGTATCCCTGCTAATATTTCTTGGTGCTGAAGATTATGAGTTTAAATTGTGTAGATTTCAAATTTATATAGTTATTTGAGACCTAGATTGAAGATCACCTTGTAATAAATAACTATGAAATCCACACAAGGCCGTCTCCCTAGACAACATCACACAAGGATGTCCCCCTTTTCTCGATAGTTAGAGAGTCGCTCAATCGTGGTTCACCTAAAAAAAATGCCTAATCAATAATTCAACATTGGCCATTCTTTAGTTGAAATTATCTATCATTTCATAATTTGGAGACATACTATACACTCAAAATAGTGAATTACAATTATTATTTTGTTTGATATTGGTTATCGAACTTTTTGTTGTCTAGAATTAATAATCCAACTTACACTTGTTTTAGTTTAAACTCTCATTCTAATAAACAAATGACCAATAACTTCCCTTTCAAGACTACTGTATCATAAAATAATAATAAATAATTTTTGTTTCTTACACTATGTTTTTTATAAAGTTCCTCGTTCTAACTTGTTTTAGAAGCACAAGCTTTTTATAATAACATGGCAACTGACGCCGGGCAGAATAACGATTATTCTACAGGCTGATATCAACAGACAATTAATAGGGAAGAAACAAGAGAAAACGTCAAGAAACAAGAAAAACTCTTTATTAATCATTCCATAATCTGAAAATAACCCACAAGTCGGGTTAAATAGCTAAAAAATCGTAATTATCGGAATTTTACTAAAAATAGAAAAATCTCAATAATCACACCAAAAGAAAATACGAAATAAAAGAAATAATATTCCAAGAATCCGGTTCAAATTGGATTCGTAATCTAAGGCAAACGAAATATTATCTAAAAAGGGAAAACTGTGGATTTTGCCCTCGAAATCGATGCACACCGAGCAAATTTTAATGACCACGACATGCGCGCTGAAAAGAGCTTTCTGAAATGGGGTCATGAGTGTGATTCTAATAACCGTAGCCAAAATTATGGTCAAAATACCAAAACGTGGTCAAAAAGGGCCCCAATTAGGAAAGGTCGTGATTACTTGCCATTTTTCCATTGATCCGCCAACTCATGATACTTTAGCACCATCAACGAGCTATCTGATAACTTGGCTTCGTCTGACTCGGATCCTCCTGCATCAGCAACTCAGCGCAAAAATGATCTTCGAATAAGTTCATAAGTTTGTTTTTCCCATAGTTTATCTTTAGAATCAGGATATATCAGGTAGGAAATTTTATTTTAATTGGTTATTCCCCAAACATTAATAGCCCCATTCTAGAAGGAGGAACCTTTTTTTTTGAAACCTAGTTTAGAAGCTAACTAATTTTTCAACAAAATAAACTTCTTTATCGACCAATTCATATTAGATGAGTTGCTTTACAATTTACTGTATACAAGGGTGAATCCTTGAGTTCGAAAATTGGGTTGGGCTTAAGTTTGTTTTTGTAATTTACTTTACAAGAGTGTGTTGTATTATGTTACAAACATTCAAGTGCAATGCTTACATCATCATTGTCACTACCACTTGTAACAAATGTTCTTATACTCATAATACTTAGTTTTATATCGTCTGACACCGCCACTACCAACACCACCATATCTAATATTCAGTGCTACATCGCAACAATTGTTGTCACCACTCACACATAACATACCATGTTACGCTACCACCATTATCATCGATGCCACCATTATAACTACAGCCACTACCACTACTACCATTGATGCCAATCTTCACTGTTGTCACCACTTGATTTGTATTATCCACAATAACACTAACAACTACCGCCGAACATCATCCCTAAATTACCATAAAATTGCGATTATCGCCACTCCATTTTAACACTATGACAAACCACCACAAAAACTGAAAAAGTCATCATCGGAACTACTAAAACCTGTCAAAAGTCTCACCATTCAAGAACATGAAAAAAAAAATGAATTCTATGAATATGGCCATGTTATTCCACCATAGGTGGGAAGATAGCCACATGATTTTACAAAAATGGCTAGTGATGTGGCCAATGGAGATGGATCGAGAGAGCAAGTAAAATCATATTTTTAAAAATTTTGAATTTGATAAATTGTAGTTGAACACAATGTTTATGGAACAAAGATGAATGGATGGTAATTACTTTTGAAATAACGAGGTTCGACCAAACTACACCTAGAGGGGGGTGAACAGGTGATAATGCAGAATAAAAAACTTATAATTAATTAGCAACAATTCACTATTAATTATATCTAGATGTTTAAACAAACAATCCAATTTTTCCTATATTTAAATACCGGAGTTATGAAAGCAATAAACAAACACAATGAATGATCACGGAGAAACCCCAACTGGGTAAAAACTTCGGGCGCTTTGTCAGTCAGAAATCTATTCTAAACGAATTTTGAACTTATAGTCCGCCAAACGCACGACTACCACTAGTACTTATTGACCTCATGACTGCAATTCCCACAGCTTTCCTAGATTGCGTGCTTCTGCACCAACTCCTAGCTGCAGCTTTCAAAGCCCTCATGGGTTGTGCGCTCCTACAGCAACTCCCGACTTTATGAATTTATCTATCTCTATGGATCAACGAAGAACTCCGCATTCTTCAACAACCGGAACTTCAGTCACCTATCTTCAGCACTCTAACAAATACGTAGGAAGTAGGAATTTGGTATTTGGATTAAGTGGTTTTAATGTTTTCAATGCCTAGAACAACACACACTTTGAAGGTTGAAGACTTATAAATGAATTGGAACAAGAGGATGATAAACAATATGAATTTTCTTCAATGATCAACTTTGTAAAAATCGTTCAGAGGTGTTTGGAATTTATAGTTTAGATTTTGGGGTTGAATGGGTCGGACAAAAAGCTTTAAAAATGCGAATTAAAATTTTCTGAAAAACTTGTCGCTCGAGCAAAAGCTGGGCAACAGGCGAACGATGGTGTGTCGCTCGAACGATGATTACTACCAAATTAATTTTATTCTACAAATATGTTAAAACACATATACACAATGTTGAAAGTAGTGTAAACTTGTCCAAAGAAATCCCATAAATAAAAATATAAAAAAACGGAGTGACAATCTATTTCCTACTTGATATGGCCTCTTTAAATATTTTTTCCAGCCACAACTGTCGAGACTAACAAAGGAGAATAATGAGAATTGGAGCATACAAACAGTGGCGGACCCAGTACCCGACGACCGCCCGTGCTGGATCCGTCGGGAAGAGTTTTTTTTTTTTACTTCTAATAAACATTTTAGATTATATAACTGGTAATTTGTTTTATTGCACAACATTCCTTATAGCTCAACTGGTTGGAGCTCCTATTTTAATATAGGATGTCCCGGGTTTGAATCCATTTCCACCACTTTTATTGTAAAAATTTTCTAATTCTTCAATTTGTACCAAAATTAAATGGGATAAGGAAGGAAGATTCAAAACCGTGACCATAGCTTTGGATATTGAGGGTTTGACCATTGTGGCACTCATTAGATTTGATATTAATCTTACAAGAATGATATATGTTATGCATTTCTAAAACTTTGAACTCGTTATCTTCCTTTGAAATATACAAAACTTGACCCTCATAACATTTGGTGAATATTGATAATTTTTNTTAGATTTGATATTAATCTTACAAGAATGATATATGTTATGCATTTCTAAAACTTTGAACTCGTTATCTTCCTTTGAAATATACAAAACTTGACCCTCATAACATTTGGTGAATATTGATAATTTTTACAACAAAATTATATATGTTCAGTTTGAACAAAATAATTATTATATTTAAATTTTAGACCTTATTTGATTCCTTTTTTTTTTCAAAATAAATTTTTCTTTCTTCTTTCAACCGCATATTTTTCCTTATTTTTAACCACATTAAAATTCAAAACTTTTCCTTATTTTTAACCACATATTATCCATTAAATCACTATTCCAAAATGTACTTTTTATAAAATAAAAAAAAAGGCATCAAATGGGGCTTTTAATATTTTGTTGTTGACAACCATCGACGATCCACGACTGCCCATGCTGACTCAAAATCCTGAGTCTTTCACTGCATACAAATGAAGACCTATGGAAAATGGTGGAGAAAGGTTATAGGGAATCTATGTGACTACGTCTAAAGCTGATGAAGACGTATTAAGTGCAATTGAAAAGGCAGCACTCAAGGAAGCAAGGAAGAAAGATCAGAAGGTCATGTACCTGGTATATCAAATATTGGATGAAAGAAATTTTGAGAAGATCGCTTCCATTACAAATGCAAAAGAAGCATGGGATGTACTTCGAAATTCTACAGATGCTGAAAAATGAATTTGAAACGTTGGAGATGCTTGATAGTGAGTCAATCTCGGAGTACTTTACTCAAGTCTTGACAATCGTAAACAACATCAAGTGTAATGGAGAAAAGATCCAAGACCTTCAGGTAATAGAAAAGATCATTCCCTTTTTAAATTCGATGTTTGATAATGTTGTCATAGCAATTGGAGAATCTAAAGACCTAAGTACTATGACTGGGATCAATTATTGGCATCTCTGGAGATTCATGAATAACAGATCAAGAAGAAAGCTGCTCCAAAGTCTCTCGACCAAGCACTAAAGTCAATGCTTTCTCTTCAAGAGACAACAAAGAAGAGAAACAAGTTTCACTACCAACTCGAGGAAGTGGCTGTTTTCAAAGAGGATAAGGTTAGAGGAGGAAGATGAAACAGCACAGAAAGACGAGGAAGATGAAGGAATCAACAGCAACCTGTCCAAAGAGGAAGAGGTAGAAAAGGTCAATATACTGATAAAAGAAATGTGAGGTGCTATAACCATCATAGCTATGGACATTATAGCAATGAATGCTATAAAAGATAGCCTGAGTTGAAGTAAGAGAGCAAGCCAATGTTGGTGAAATAAGTGAGTCAAAGTCTATGATGTTGATGGCTTATCGTGCATCTCCTGGTAAAAATGTATGGATCTTAGACATAGAAGCCAGCAATCATATGTGTGGGAGAAATCATATGTTCGTAGAGCTAGATGAAACTCCTCAAGGATATGTCTCTTTTGGTGACCTCTCCAAAGTTCCAGCAAACTGAAGAGGTAGTATTTTAATCAAGCTTAATAGTGGTGGTCACAGTTACATTACTGATGTCTATCATGTGCCGGATATCAAGCATAACATGTTAAGTCAAGGATGACTACTGGAAAAAGGTTATGACATCAGATTAAAGGATCACCAGCTGACAATTTGAGAGAGTCGAGGCATGCCATTCTCCTAGGTACAAATGTCCAAATTTAGAATGTTTGCTTTAAATATTCCTCATGACTCACCGAAATTTCTAAGTACCGTTATAAATGACAAGAGATAGTTGTAGCACGTGAGACTTGGACATTTAAATTTTGAAGGATTAAGATTTTTGTCAAAGAAAATGATGCTGAAGTGGCTGCTAAATAATGATCATCCGAATGAAGTTTGTGAAAGCTGTGTTCTTGGCAAGGATGCAAGAACGAATTTTGCAAAGGAGATAAGTTGGAGAGCAAAGATGCCACTGGAGCTGGTCCTTATAGATATATGTCGTCTGTTGAAGCCAATATCAAATGAACAAAACAGGTACTTTCTTATGTTTATTGATGATTATTGCTGGAAGACATGGGTGTATTTTCTTAAAAGAAAGTCTGAGGCTTTGAATGTGTTCAAAGAATTCAAAGCAACTGTTGAAAAGCAAAGTGGCTATCATATAAAGATGATGGTCAGATCAAGGAAGAGAATACACTTCTAATACATTTAAAAGTTGTTGCAACGAGAATGGCGTCAGACAACAATTTACACCAACTTATACTCCTCAGTTTGAATGGTGTCTCTGAAAGAAAGAATCGCACGATTTTCGACATGGCAACGAATATGCTGAAAGACAAGAAGTTACCTAAGGAATTTTGGGCTGAAGTAGTCTCCACAGCAGTATACTTATTAATTTGCTGCCCTACAAAGAATGTTTGAGGACTAACATTTAAAGAGGCTTGGAGCGCACGCAAGCCTAGTGCTAATCACCTTCAAGTGTTTGTCTGCATAGCATATGTGAAGATACCAGAAGCAAGGAGAACCAAGCTTGATGAAAAATGGAAGAAATGTATCTTTATCGGCTATGGCGGTAAGATAATGGGATATGAGTTATACAATCCCATCACAAAAGACATTATCGTGAGTCTAGACGTGTTCTTTGAAGAGGATAAAGCTTGGAATTGGGAGAACGCTAAAGAAGTCGATCAAGTTCATTTGGCTCTTAAACAAGAAGAATTTCAGCAATGTCAACCACCAAATAATAAAGTAAGCGGCACACAGACACCTGTATCAGGCTCATCCACAACATCAGAAGATTTATCATCCTCTAAAGAAAGGCCGAGAAAATTGAAAAGCTTGAGAGATATTTACGATGCTACTAAACAACAAGGTGAACATTCTAAATTGTTTTGTTTATTAACTGACAATGAACCATTTTATTTTGAAGAAGCTTCAACAAATGAAAGATAGCGGAAAGCAATGGATGAAGAAATTAATTCCATTGAGAAGAACCAAACATGGAAGCTCACTGAGCTATCTGAAGGGAAAATGGACATTGGAGTAAAGTGGGTATACAAAGTCAAAAGGAATGCGCAAGGCAAAATTCAGAGGAATAAAGCAAGGCTAGTTGTAAAAGCTTATTCTCGAAAGGCAGGAATCAACTATGGAGAAATATTTGCCCCTGCTGCAAGCATGGAGACAAATTAGATTGCTGATTTCACTAGTTGCACAACACATATGGAATATTTACCAGCTTGATGTCAAGACAACATTTCTAAATGACCATGCAGGTAAAGTGTATAAACTGAAGAAAGCCCTTTACAGACTGAAGCAAGCCCCTCGAGCATGGAATACCCATATTAACAGTTACTTCAAAGAGAACGAGTTCATACAATGTCAGTATGAACATGCTGTATACATTAACAAGGAGCAAGATGAGGTATGATATTTGTCTGTTTATATGTAGATGGTTTGATTTTTACAGGCAACAATCCATCCATGTTTGAAGCTTTCAAGGAGAATATAATAAAAGAATTTGAGAAGACTAATATCAGATTGATGGCGTACTTTCTCGAGATTGAAGTTAAGTAACAAAAAGATGGGATTTGTATTTCTCAAAGTACCTACGCAGCAAATACTTTGAAGAAATTTGAAATGAAGTGTTATCCGATTATTACTCCAGTTGAAAGCAGACTGGAACTACACAAAAATGAAGATGGTGATGTTAATCCCACATATTTCAAGAGCTTGGTTGGAAGCCTCAGATATTTAACAAGCACAGGCCCGATATATTTTACGGCATAAGATTGATCAATAGATACATGGAGACACCAGATCAGTCCCATCTTAATGCAGCAAAAAGAGTACTCCGCTATCTGAAAGGAACGATCAATGAATGCTTATTTTATGCATCTACCGATGATTGAAACTCATCAGTTATTGAAAGTATATGTAGACATACAAGAGAATGAAAAAGTGACCAAAAATTAAGTTCTTACCAGATTGTTCAGTTCTTACCAGATTGTGCAATGCTTACTGGCTTGTGTAAAAACTTACCGGATTGTACATTACCTTCCAGTTGGTTCCTTCCATTCATATATATAATTCTTACAAAAAAGGTTTTGAGTACAAAATGGACTCCCATCCTACCAAACTACCTTACACATGACAGCTTTTTCATGAGACCGTGCTTAGTCTATAATTCAAAAACAAAAATACTACCAACCATGTACTTGAAAACAGGAAATGATAATTACTAAACCAAACTTATACGACAGCAAAAATGTCATGCTACACTCAACATTCCTCCTTGACATTTTTGCTGGAAACACCAAGGCAATCTCTTAGTCCCTTTGCCCAAAGACTGTTAATATATCAGCAAGTTGTTCATCTAATCTGCAATGCAATAGTTCAATATCCTTCCTTTCTTACGCCTCTGTAATTGAATGATACTTAATCTTAATATTTTTAGTTCTTCCATGAAACATAGGGTTCCTAACCATTGCTGTTGCAGATTGATTGTCACAATAAATGATAGTAGCTTCATCTTGTTTATGGTTTAAATCTTCCAGCACTTTCCTTAAGCCAAACAGCTTGATTGGTGGCCTCTGATGCAACAATGTATTCAGTTTCAGCTGTTGATTAAGCTACTGTCTTTTGCTTCATCGAATTCCAGCAAATGATAGTTGATCCCAAGTAGAATATATATCCAGATGTGCTCTTCATATCGTTAAGACACCTTGGCCAATCACTGTCTGTGAAGCCAATTAACTTCCAATTTTCAGACCTTTTGAACCAGATTCCTAAGTCCTCTATTCCCTTGATGTATCTTAGAACTCTCTTGCTGGTTGGAAATGTAATTCACTTGGCTCTTTTCTGAACCTTGATAGAATATTTGCAACATATGTAACATCGGGTCTGGTTGTAATAATATAGAGTAGATAGCCAACAATACTTCTATAGACTTTTGCATCTATCTTCTTGGCATCATCATCCTTCAGCAATTTTGCATTTTGAATCAGTGGGGTGGCTATAGGCTTGCAACTTTCCATTCTGGACTTCTTCAGTATCTCCTTAACATATTTATTTTGGCATATGAAAATTCCCAGATCAGATTAACTAATTTCCATGCCAAGAAAGTATTGCATTTTCCCCAAGTATGTCATTTCAAATGCTTTCTTTAGATCATTCATCACACCTTCAATTAATGCATAGCTACTGCCTGTGATTAACAGATCATCCACATATAAGGAAATGATAACCATATCCTTTTTCTCCTCCTTCACATATAAAGTTTGTTCATTCAAGTTTTTAATAAAACCAAGGCAAGTTAGATGCTCGTCAATTCTGCTGTACCAAGCCCTTGGAGCCTGCCTTAATCCATATAATGCTTTCTTTAGAACATCCTCCATTTCATCAACCATGAAACCTTCAGGTTGTTCATTGAAGATTTCTTCATTTAAGTAGCCATTTAAGAATGTTGATTTCACATCTAATTGAAAGATCTTCCAACCTTTTTGAGCTGTCATAGTCATCATCAATCTTATTGTTTCATACCTTGCAACAGGTGTAAAGGTATCTGTGAAATCCACTCCATACTTCTGAGCATAACCTTTGACAACTAGCATTGCTTTCAGCTTGTTGACAGATCCATACAGGTTTAACTTCGTTTTATACACCTATTTACCCCAATCGCTTGCTTATTCAGTGGTCTGTCAGTCAATTCCCAAGTGTCATTCTTTTCTATCATTCTGATCTGTTCCTCCATTGCAACCATACAATCAGATGACTTAGCTGCTTCAACAAAGCTTGTAGGCTCTACAATTGTAGCATTACATCTTGTATAAATGTCTGCTAAAGGCCTCATCTTTACTCTGCCATTGTCTGTGTCTGAATCATCATCGGATTCCACCTCATCTTCACTGATTTCTTCATCTCTGTTCTAAGGAATCAGATTATTTATTTTTTCTTTGACAAGTGAACTATCTTCCCAACTCCATATTGCATTTTCATCCACTTTAAGATCCCTACTGGAGATTAACTTTTTTGACTGAGGATTGAACACCCTATATCACTTGGCATTGTTCAATATCCAACTAGTATCCCAACTTCAGCCTTTTCACTTAGCTTATCTCCCTTTGAATCAGGAATATAAGTGTAACAAATACTCCCAAACACCTTCAAGTGTGAGATATCTGGTTTGACATCATACCAATCTTCATATGAGGTTTTCTTCTCCAAAGCTCTGGATGGCAAACGATTGAGG
>CAIGRR010317916.1:0-11576 GCA_903798365.1 Fraxinus sp. 1973-6204 | reverse complement strand
ATTTTGAAAGCCAGAATAACTGTACCGTGGTTTGGAAAGTTTATGCTTTTTACCAACATAGAGAATTGAATAATTTCGAGAAGCAAATTCTTTGTCTCATAATAATAGCCACGCCTATGCAATAAGAACAAGTACAAATTATATTTGGAAAAAATTGTGTTCTGCTTATTGTGATGAAGACTATGAAGTGGAGTTGATCTTGAAGTGAATTCATGGGTCTGTCAACAGTTCTTGAGTCACATGATTGTCAGCTCTTACATTCACCAGTTTTTTTGGTAACCTTAATCCCTCAAAAAAAAATCTCTTCCCAATTGTTGTCACTGAGAGTTTTATCTGTTCTTCAAGTCATGAAACTTGCAATGTATTTACTGTTTATAAATTTCAACTTGCCAAAGTTATTTTTTTAGTTTTGCATTGTCCATTAAGTGTTTTTCCCTTTCCTTGGTGTTTTGTATATTCTTTAGAAACTCTTTTCTGCTTTGCAGCCCGGCCCAAGAGACTCGCTCGTCCAGTGTTTTATTAAACGGAATAGTTCTACACAAACATTCTATCTTTACCTCAGTTTATCTCAAGGTACACAATTGTTCTCTCAACTTCATCTCTGACTAACATTTCAGAAGCTATATTTCGGCTTCCACTAAACCCCTGTTCCAAGTTTAGCTAGAATTGTTCTTCTAATACTTGTACTTGCTTTGCTATTCTGTTCAACTCTCGGGGAGGAAGATTTACGACTTATGAAACGTAAAACAAAAAATATGCAGATGGGCAAGGGTATACTAATTATAACAATTTCATCATTCACTTATTTGAACATAATTTTTGGTTTCTCTTAGAGTTGTTAACTTGATTGAGGGTGAGTAAATTGTTTACATGTGTGCATTTACCCGTCATTCACTGGTTCATTGTCTTTTTAATGTATAAACGCAGAAACCTTAATAATGTAGCACGGACATGACTGTTTGGTCCTTGACAGAAGAGTATTCATAGATATTGTATAACAAGCTGATGAAAGCAGTTGTACTACCAACTGGAATAATTATTCTAATGTATGTTGAGTAATGTAGCTTTTTGGATCACCATTGAACTAACTCTAATTGGTGAATTATGCATTTCTTGCCGACGGTAATCATTATTTAGGAGTCTGAATTCATTACAAGTCCATCTAATTTACAAATTCAAGTCAGCAAGATGATATTTGGCCAAGAGGGACTTCGATAATTCCAAATCTTCATTTCTTGTGAACTATTTAGCTAGCTACTAACTAATTCTGTTGGATTATTTTACCAATGCTAGGGATTCTTGGCTTGTAGTAGACAGTTAATCGTTTTGCTGACATGATATGATGGCAAATGAATTAAGTTATGACAGATTGACTTAAAGATTTGCTATCTATTTCACAATATTACACTAAAATTTGCTTGGAGTTTAGTATAGCTGGAAAAACTACCTCATAAATATTTGAAATATTTACATAAATGATTAGATATGATCAATAGTTCAAGAAAGATTTTTTTCTCAGTGTGTGGTAATGGTTGTCATACAGGAATTACACGTGGAGATCGAGAGAGAGAGAGAGGCGCTTATTTAGTTGAGGGGAGAGAGAGAGAGAGAAGGGGGCTTTATAAACTAAGCAAACGTGCATTGCACGTTGCTTAAACCTAGTAATATATTGTTGCCGAATTTCCTTACCAAATCATTCCAATAATGATACTTCAATGTGGTTATGTATTCAACATTCCAATGCACTATCTCTCCGTGTATAAGTTTGATTGCATCATCATTTATGAATAATAATATTTAACATTTGGCATTAAAATATCAGTTTAGTTGGCACTAATACGACATTAAATGAAAATATAATTAAATAAATCACATAATTTTATATTTCATTAAACCCATCACTTAGTGCCACATGGACTGGTGTTATAGCAAAGTGGTGTTAGATAGAATTATTCATTATTTATCCCGTGAATTGGAAATTCTAACAATTCCTAAGAAGTCTTAAAATATGTGTGTTAGAGTTTTCCTGAGGCTTCCCGCAAAATTAGGCGTTGCTGAAAAACTGATCAAATTAGATTTTATTTGAAAGCTATTCTTCATAAACTCTGGATATATAATGCTTGAGTTCTCAAGTGCTGCTATAGGAGTCAAGAACATCGACACTAGCAAGATCCCTTCATCGATTTTCACTTGTTCGTGTTGTCGATTATCTGGTGTTGCTATACTGTAGCTTCTTGTGCAATTGGCATTCTCGAAATATCTTCTACCATCCGATATTTCTATTTTTGTGTGTGACTTGATCTTCGTCTCGAAATAAATCTATTTTCTAATCAAAAGGTTCAAAATTTTCACCTTGAGAACGGAGCATGCAACATATACTTTTTTACCCGTAAAAAAGAAATTTAAACTAATCAAACAAAAGTCAAAAATAAAATAGACTAAGATTAAATGTAAATAATCCCCGACAACAACACCAAAAATTTGTTGCATATATTATGTCGTAAGTGTACGATACCGTAACAAATAATATGATAAACATGTGAATCCGAATGATCGTTCCCACTAGGACTATTATTCAATTTCTAGTATATTATTTCTAACTTCTAATTTACGAAAAAGAAGCAATAGTTTGTTGGTTAGTTATCTAAATTATTCTAATTAAACTAGATTTATCTAAGGCACACAATTAATCAAATTCGACTTTTAAAGTATGAATGTGGATGTTAGAACTTATAATTTTATCTATAAATCCTTTTCAATTTGCTAATCAAGATTCTTTGCCTATTACAATATTCGATCAAATTCTTCTAAAGTACTCAATTTAACTCTCTCGAGTTCAAATTGATTCTATTTAACTAAGTCAATTCGTCATATTTCTATGTGAATCTTAATAATCTAAATAATCCTTAATTGAAAGGTATCTCTACACTCTTATTCAAATTATCGAATTTTATTATGTGATCTAAATCTATAATTTATCTCTCAATTCATTACAAATTCCCATACCATTGAGTTAGTGGCCACTTAATTCAAAGAAATAAAAGCCATGAATAAAATCAATATATAAATATTAACTCTTAAAATCTTGTAAATTAAATTAAAGGACCACACATAAATTAAATTATTTTAACCTAACTTTGAATCTAGTTACTCAAACTAATGAAAAATAATAATAAATAAGTATAGAGTTTATAGTCGAGTCTTGAAATCTTGATAAAGGGAAGCATTGGATATTGTATCAAGAATCTTATTCAATTCCAAAAATCTTCAAACCCCATATTTAATTTTCTATATTTTTCTCTATGTGTGTCCCATAAAAGAAAATAATGAAAAGTATATATTGAATTCTACAATAACACTAGAAAAGAGTTCTATGGCCTTCCCTATGTAGAATTAGAGTATAATTAAGAATCCAATAAAAACTGAAATTTCTTCTAATTTTGTGCAATTTGGTCATCCACATCAATTCCTTGTTCATCCTAGGTCTTCTTTATTTGTATGGCAACTCCTTAACTTCAATGCTTGATCATAAATAATCTAATTCATCTGACCTTGTCCAATTCGAGTTGTATCTACTGTTAACATAATATAATCTAAATTAAGTATATATCCATTCAATACAATCATAAATAAATAAGAATAGAAGTCCAAATACGCTTAAAATGTACTTATCATTGAGCATCCTAATGTCTTGAGTGTAGTTTTCCCACCCATTTGGCTTGGAACAATGCATCAGAACGGTATGCATAAAACCATAATTTTTTTTTTACACAACCCGACTTTTGAATAGTAAGTAGAAATCATGATCCTTAGAGAACACCTAAAAGGGAGTTTCGGGTTGCATCATCATCCAAACACTAGTTGCCTAATACCTAACAAATATCAATTCCTAGACAGGGTAAGACTTTCGAACACCCCATGACTCCTCAATCCGAATAAAGGTGTTCAAACCTACTAGGAGAATGCTACCTACCTCTATAAATACAAGACTTTTGTTCATTAGTCAGGTACGCTTTTACATAATTTTCAATTTATAGACTCACACATTAATTCTCTCTCTAACTTAAGTATCAGAGGGTGACGAGTATACATCTCGACGTCTTTATTCATATATTGGAAGATTGTGTTTGTGTTCATTCTCATTCATCAAGTTCGAAAATCAACAGATACAATTTTTGGTAGCATCATTGGCATCGGAAGTCGAAAATGCTACTAAAAGCCATAGTTAATATATGTTCAGGTCTTCCTCTAGCAAATTCATGCACTCCAAGCCTTTCTCCGACTGAAGATCCCCCAGTTCCTCAAGATAAATCTTCAGAAATACCGATGCCCCAACCTGCAGTTTTTACCACCAAAGCTTTCGAGGAGCTCCGCCAACAAGTTGCATGCTAACTGAATTGTTAAGCTAAATGAATCTACATCCGACACTGACACCGCAAGGGAGTTTTATGGCCGATGCTCAAGCTCGGGTTCCTCGCCATGCCCATGATATTGGTGGAATCGAGACCTCGGGCATACCTTCTATAGCATCAACCTCAAGGTCAGTTACTGTGGACTCAAGTGAGCTTGTCAAGATCATACAAGATGGGGTTATGAGTGGTCTACTTTATAATACCCAGAGAACGACAGGGTTTACCTCAAATACTCCATTTACCTCGATTATATTGTCCAACCACTTACCAGACATATTTTAAATAACCCACATAAAGCAGTACGATAGGACTACTAGACCCATCAATCATCTTCATGTATACATAGGTGTACTTATAGGTCGCACTAGACCCCATGATGTGTAAAGCCTTTCTGCAAACTTTGACCAATGCTGTCAATGATTGGTTCTCTACCTTAGAACCCAATTTCATTGTCGTATTCCCAAATTTGGCTAATAAGTTCTCTGCCTTCTTCAAGTATTAAATGTATCAGGAAAACTGTAGCGTTCCTCATGCAGCTTCTCCAAGAGCAAAATGAATAACAATGTGATTTCACGACGAATTTCAAAGCTGATCATGCATATTCTAAAGTTGATCACACCTACTACTTAAAGGTTGATCAGTCCAATTTTGATGCTAATCATGCTTATTCCAATACTGAACATTCCTATTACATAAAGGCTAATTAATCCAATTTCAAGGCTGATCATGCTTATCCCAATGCTGATCAGTCCAATTTTAAGGCTGATCATGCCTATTCCAAGACTGATCATGCCTATTCTAATACTGATCATGTTTATTACTTAAGGGCTGATTAGTCCAATTTTAAGGCTAATCATGCCTATTCCAATACTGATCATGCCTATTACTTAAAGGCTAATCAGTTAAATTTCAAGGATGATCATACATATTTCAGGAGCACGCACCTTATCCCAAAAACTTGCACATCGTGTGCAAGCCTCTGACATGGATGTACGGGGCCACTGATGTAGCCAATAATTGTCATGACCCGAGGACACTTTCCCGAGGTTGAATATTGCCAATTTTGTGACATTCCCTCTAACTTCCTCGGGCATGTCTCCTCAAGCTTGAGGTCTTTGGGTATCTTCAGGAATAGGCCTTTACCTAGCTTCTAGCATGACCTTATCCATTAGGAATCTTCCATAAGATAGGACTTATCCAACTCCGATAAGGTTGTGTCCTAATATATCTCTTTTGTCATATCATGGTGAGATTCTACCATTTGAGTTGTATCCTTATCCAAACACTAGTTGCCTAATACCTAACAAATAAAAATTCCTAGGCAAGGTAGGACTTTCGAACACCCAATAACTCCTCAGTCAGGATAAAAGTTTTCAACTAGTTCAAACCTACTAGAAGTACGCTACCTACTCTATAATATAAGGCCTCTGTTCATTATTTATGTACACTTTTTACATAATTTTCAATTTATAACCTCATGCGTAAATTATCTCATTAACTTAAGTATCGGAAGGGTGAAAATGATACACTTCAACGCCTTTGTTTCAAGTTTTGAAAAATTTTGTTCATGTTCATTCTCAATCATCAAGTTCGGAAATCAACATGTACGATTTTTGGTAGCATCAGAGTCTATTGAAAGAGAATCCATAGTATGCGAAATCTCTAACATCTTCAATTATTTATTGACATCTAACTCTCTTCGTACTAGTCAAGTTGCATTTGAGGATTTGACATTACAGCTTTGGTTGGAACAATTTTACGTCAGCTTCAACTAGCATCAAATACTTCGAGATTTATATCAATTAACTCACTTCTTACGGCATAAAATTATGCCTACTGGGAGTAGTAAGTATTTACCATCCATTTTTCAACTCTTGACAAGATGTAATCATTCTTTACTAAAGTAACGAAAAATGTTCCCTTTGCACATATTATCATACCTCTATTATTTATTTATTAATTTCTACTAATGAATAGCAGAGTTAACTTGATTAGTTTTCTAGGCCCCTGTTTTGTTTCTTTTTTGGTTGACTTTAAAAGGTCTCGTGTGGGCTGCCCATCTCAAGTTTTGGGCCTGAAAAACTATGCTGATCATATCCATCTCACCAGGCGGGATATCTCATTGCGTAGATTGTCCCGACCAGTTAAAATAGGGAAGTTTTTCCAGGTTTGGGGACCAAAGGTGCTAGAAATCAAAAGTTTGAGATCTCATTGTCACAATGTTCAATTATTAGGGATCCTATGTGCTAATTACCTATAATATGATTTATTAAAATTTGAGAAAATTATAGTTGAGGTACCCAACCTACTGGAAATGTACCAAATAGGTCTTCAACCTATTATTTGGTAATTTGTATTCTCCAACCTTTTATTTTGTAGCTTTCGACTCTCCAAAGGACATTTTTACTAAAAAAATGGTTTTCCCTTAGTTTTTTTTAAAATTAAATAAAAACGGAAAAAAAGTTAAAGAAATCACAGAAATAAAAATTAAAGAAAATACAAATCCAATGTGCTATCGTTTTTCTTATTTTTTATTTCATTATTTATGTTAGGATTTAAGGAAAAAGTTATATGACACAATATGAAATAAATGTCATAACATAAGAAGATCACAAAATTTGGCAGAAAAAATGAGAATTCACTATAATATGGAGAAAAAACACAAAGAAATTGTGTTTATAATATTGTAAAGAAATGACAACTATATATAGGATACTTGTAAAGAAATGCCAACTATATATAGGATACATATCAAAACCTTAACAATTATCCTAAAGATGGAAAAAAGTACAAAAAAACACGCCAAAACGCGAAATGGATTGTGAGCTGGATGCCACCGTCGCTAGAGAGTTACTCGGCGTAAAGCGAATGGTGGAGGCGTCGCTTGAGCGACAATCACCCAAGGGAGCACCAGTTCCCTGGTGTGCGCACTCAAGTGGGAGCTTGGTGCACAACTAACGAGAATGTGGCTAAATTACTTATTGGTCCATATTTTCACCTCTTCAAGGCTCACTCCAACTAACCACAAAACATCTAATGAAATTTGTGTCAAACTTTAACAAATCTCCACATAGACACAAATTCTAACACAATGAATAAAACTTCAAAATTCTCTATCTAGAGACAAATTCCATTGTAAGGAATACAACAAACTCTTGATCAACACGAATTGCCCAACGAACGAAATTCTCCACCTCTTCCTCAAAACCCAACTAGAATAAACTCAATTACTGAATGTGAACCGAATCCAAGCACTGCTCAGCAGAATTTCCTTGGGTACCAAAGTTACTCGAATTATTTCTACAAGCAACAAAATTACAAAACAACTCAACAATTACCAAACATGGTAAAAGCAAACCTTGTAAAAAAATCAACACTACAAACTTTTTTGCTAAACTCAACACTTGCAACCACATTTAAAGCAAAAGAAACTAGATCAGCTTCCCCGTACCTTTGTAGAGACCTAATATCACTCTTGAGTCTGTCTCTAACAATTGAATACTATGGCACCGGTGGCGGCGGCGGCACAACGACATTACCCATAACTTCTGAGCTCGACTGAGATGTATTTTTCAACTTAGAGCCTAAACCAAACTCAATGGTATTGTACCAAATTGAATATCCACCAATGAATCTAATTTCTACTGATTGGTATCCAAAGATTCTGTAAAACTCTGCAAGACATACAACTGGGACCTTCTCTATTCCCACAACACAACATGGGCACATTTACTAACTTTTAAGACCTTACCTTCATCAGTGTACTTGTACCCTTTTGAATCAAGCGTACTCAAAAAGATAAGATTTCTTTTCAATTTTGGGACATGTCTCACCTCGTCAAGTGTTCTCAAACAATTTAATTCTAAAAACTTCCAATACTAGCTATCTTACAAGGTGCATTATTAACTATTACTGCAATACCTTTCGAAACTGTTTCATACATTGAAAACAAATCCCAATTGGGATACATATGAAAAGTGTAAGCTACATTAAGAACATAATCCTCACCAGAACCAAAAGTACTTCATCACTATAGCAGTTTTTTGCAATGTCAGTTTCATCTGAAATTTCGATTGCTTTTCCTTCTAATTTGCAGCTAATTTTTCTTTATTTTACAACTTATATCAATCATATTTTATGTGTCCCTTCTTATTACAATAGTTACACATTTGATTAGTAAAGTTAGATTTCGGTATGTCATAACCACCATCAACAACAAGGTCATATCCATGGGTCTCATATCCAACAAGATGTTTCATCTTTTCTTTTGTAAATAGAGCATCATAAACTTCTTCAATGGTGAGTGTATCATGACTACATAAAATAGCATCTTTAAAAGACATATATGAAGCGGACAACGAACACAACAAAATTAACCCCAAATCCTTTTCATCATACTTAACCTCTAAGATTTCTAAATCAACGACAATTGATTTAAAAATAGCAAGGTGGTTTTCTAAAAATTTATCTTCGTTATACGATGGGAATACAATCGTTGCTTCAAATCCAATTTGTTTGTTAGACTTTTTGTCATGCATAATTACTCCAACTTCAACCATAATACAACTGTAATTTTCTCTTTCAAATTGTCGTGAAAAATATGATTTGAAAGATGAAGATAAATCTGTAACAGAGCCTTGCGATCTTTTCGTAGGTTTCCCTCTAGAGTTCATTTTGTGGACTATCTTGTCAAATCCCAACAAAACATCATCCAAATCCATCTGAGTGAGTAATGGTCGCATCTTATCTACCACAATGAAAATCTAGTGTTGCAATCCTAAAGCGGAATATCATACTTCAAGGTTGTCATCACAAGAACAAACCTCAAACAAATCGAACTTTAAACTCTGATACCATTTGTTACAAATTAAGGATGGGATTATATGGTACAATATGAAGTAGATATCACAACACAAGAAGAACACAAGAAATTTGACAGGGAGGAAGAGAATTTGCTATATTATAGAGAAAGAATAAAAAGATATTGTGTTTACAATATTATCTAACTTTTTTTTTTTAAAGTTGTAAAGAAGAGCCAACTATATATAGAATACATGTCAAAACCTTAATAATAGTCCTAAAGATAAAAGAGCATAAAAAACACATCAGAACGCAAAACGGATCGTAGGTCAGATGGCATTGCCGCTCGAGTGCCACCTTGATTGGAAGAGAGCGACATGCGGCGATAAGCGAGTGTCAGCTCCCTGTTTTGCGTGCTTGAGCAAGAGATTGGCCTTTAACTAATGAGAATGCGGTTAAATCACTTCTGGTCCATATTTTGACCTCTTCAAGGCCCACTTCAACTAATCTACAAATACCCAATGAAATTTGGGTCAAACTTCAACAATTTATTATTTAATTAAACATAAGGGTAAAGTTTACTTTAAAAAAATGAAAATGAAAAAGAGAAAAGGAGTTTTAACACTATGTTAATAGCAACCAAATGTTAGAAGAATGAAAACTGTTAGGTTGAGACCTACTTCTACATTTTTAATAATCAGAGGACCACATCAATAACTTTTCCAAGAAATTGGTACATTTAATTATTTATCAATAATATTTATTGTTATTAAAACCTTAAAAACCCAAAATTATGATAATTTGTGATCGAATGTGAGACGAGCAATACTATTTTGTTCAATGCTAATATATAATAGTGATCTCACTGCAACATAAATTAGCGATTTTTAGTTCTATTAGAATTTAGTGCTTTTGTTGATTTGTTGACTCTAATTTTTTAACTACATATTTTGATTTAAAATTTAATTTTGATTTATTTATATAATCTAGTTATTTTAAATAGCACGAGATAAACCAGGATAAAAATAAATAAATTAAGCAGTATTAAATTGATATTTGAGATTCTGAATTTCAATATTAAAATTAATTGATTAAAGAAATAATTAAAACCAAACGTGCCAACGACACTTTCCCATTACTAACAGAATTCTGTTAGAATAATAACTATCCTTTTGGATAATTATCTGTCATTAAATTAAATTAATCATTGTTAGTAATCTAAAATATATTTTCTGTTAAGTCTTATCCTCTTTAAGATTCTGTTATCCACTCTCTATAAATTCAAATCTTGTTAACCCATTTTTTCTATATAAGACTTCTGTTAATCTTCATAGTTTTAGAGTAGACATGGAGCTTGATTTGTCCCCTAAGTTGGCAAAGAAAGTATACGGAGGAGAGGGTGGATCATATTATTCATGGTGTCCAAATGAACTGCCTATGCTACGAGAAGGCAATATCGGCGCTGCAAAGCTTGCTCTCGAGAAAAATGGCTTGGCTATGCCTCGTTACTCTGATTCGTCCAAGGTTGCCTATGTACTTCAAGGTCCGAATATTTTTCTTTTTTCACTCGTTTGTGATTAATTTTTAGTGATTTGGTTTGTTTGTAAATCTGCCTTTCCTTTTCAACCTTTTTAGTAATTCGCGTCTTGAACAACTTGTGCAAAATTATGGCCTATTCTTTTGCAATTTTGCTTTAATTTTTGCACATGTGATCATCCTTTATCGTTGAAATTTGTGTTGAAATTCTGTTTGGGGTTCCAGTTACTGCTTTTAATCTTGTGTTGGTTCTGTTCATTGAAATATACTTGTGATTGAATACAATTTAAATTTGGTGATCATATATTTTTGAATGAGTGTATCAAATCTGTTTTCTTTATAAGCTTTTTAGTGATTAGCATCTCGAACAGTTTCCATAAGTTTATGGTTCTGTGGTATTCCACATTCGATTCTTATTCTTGAAAGAAACTTTTTCTGTTTCAAGTCAAATTTGATAATATTCCCTATCTCACTCTCTTTTGCTTTAATTTCAGGGAGTGGAGTGGTTGGAATTGTGCTTCCAGAAAAAGAAGAGAAGGTGCTTGCAATCAAGAAGGGTGATGCCATTGCACTTCCCTATGGTGTTGTCACCTGGTGGTACAACAAACAGGACACTGAACTTGTGATCCTCTTCCTTGGAGATACCAAAACAGCCCACAAAGCCGGTTCATTTACTGACTTCTTCTTAACGGGATCTAATGGCATCTTCACTGGGTTCTCAACCGAATTTGTCAGCAGGGCATGGGACTTGGAAGAGAGCGTTGTGGAAACTCTAGTTGGACAGCAGTCTGGTAAGGGTATCATCAAACTCGATGCTAGTTTTCAAAT
>CAIGRR010317914.1:0-15998 GCA_903798365.1 Fraxinus sp. 1973-6204 | reverse complement strand
ATTATATTCGTGGTGGGCCCCTCACATAAGTGAGGGGCAGGTAACCGGGCGTGTAAACGCCCGGGTACCAATGGCATTCCCCTTAAATGAATAGCGAGATTTGAATGGAGCCATTATGTTTGACTCTAATACCATGTTGACTTCTTTATCTAAAAACTTAGCCTTCCTTTGGCCAATTTACAAATGATTTATGCAGATGAATATTAAGAAAAATAGTAGTACCTCTCAAGAAATGTGGCAAATGATAAATAATAACTACAAATTTGTGGATGAAATTAATATTTGACTTAATTTATAAATTGGAATTCAAATGGAGGTTTAACTATTTAAACAATTAGAGATGGCTATACATTATGGATGGCGAAGGGTAGGGGTGGTGGGGCTGGGGCAACCTCCCCCGCACCCATTCCTTCGATTAATTTCCCGCTCTGTAACCATCCCGTTACCTTTTTTAAGGCGGAGTGGAGCCCTTGTCCCGTTTATTTTTATTTTTTTAATTCAATTTTTGATAATTCATTTTATTGTCATATTCATTAAAGTGAGATAATAATATATTTATTAATTATTTTTTAAACTTAAATTATTCAAATATATTTGGTAAACTAAGATTTTTATTATTGTCGTATTCCTTAGATAATTTTAGTTGCCATCTTCAATTAGAACTAATAAAATTTTGTGGAGTTTTTCATTTAAAGTATTGAATTCTTAAAAAAAAAAAAAAAATTAAATTAAATAAATGGAGTGTGGCGGAGCGGCCTTGTTACCCATACCTGCCTCGTCCAACCCGAATACCCGATTAAACGGGTAATCATTGTCCCGTTCGGGGCGGAACCATGTAGATATGAGGTCCGATTGATTTTTTTGTCATTCCTACTGTACATGTTCATTTAAATCTTCTCTTTAAGATGTTCCCTTGTATGAAGAGACATGATAAAGACAAGATGTAAATTAACGGTTCTCTCTCCGTAACCACGATACAAAAACACAATTTATATGGAATTAAGTTTTGTCCTGGTACCTAAGTCAATGGCAGACACATTAATTCTGTGTTCGCATTATGTGTTCGTCTCTTATTACAAACTTAATGTCCCGTCCCATAAATAAGTCAAAGAGTTTCTTTAATCTTGATTACCCAAAGTCTTTGGTGCATTTTTCAAATGTACCATGATAAGTTACATGAATAATCTTAGTACAAATGACTAGGTTACTAAACACGACTAGAACAACTAAACTGCATTATGTTAATGAAACTTTAAACTTTTTTTTTTTTAATTGAATTAATTTTTTACAATAAAAATAATGTTTCCATTAATCTTCTCGTCATTGCATATAATATAAAATTAATAATTAACATATAAATATATAAGATATTTGTATTAACATATTGGTTTTTTTTTTTTTTTTTAAAGATGTAACGTCAACACTAATATTCTTATTAGATATGGCAACGGGGCGGGGCACCCTCGCCCCGCACCCCGCCACTCCCCCACCCCGCCCCTTGCCCCGCCCCACCTTAGACAGGGCGAGGCGGGTTCGGGGCTTGCCCCGTTACCTGCCCCGTTTAATTTTTTTATTTTTTTATTTACAAAATTTTTTTGTAAATTAATTTTTTTAATTTTTTTTATTCTTTACGGGACGCTTCGGGGCGAGGAGGGGGCCCCGCCCCACCAACCCGACGGGGCGGGGCGATGCGGGTTTTTTTGCCATCGCTAATTCTTATTGATGTCAAAGTTAGTGGTAGAAATTCGTGATAAATTAATTTAAATAATTTATTATATTCTAACTCACGAGATGAATTTGATCTCATCAAACATATGAATTAAGACCGAATTGACATGCGATTTTGTATTCGTTTAGTTTAATAATATATTTTAATCAGTTCAATACAATATGTTGTATCAAGTACTCTCAAAGAATTCTACCGCCAAATTGAGTTTGAGAAATAACATCCTCAACCACGTTAATTGATGCCATACAATTTTGAATTACTGATCAAATCAAAGTCGTTTTTCATGTCTATGGATTTCAACGTGGAGAACATTAATGTCCTCACAATTCTTGGATATTCAACATTATTGGTCCAACGTTGGGCCCAAATGTACTAATTACGTGTTAAGTTGTGTAATTGTTGGGTACTAAACTAAGTTATTAGTTGCACGATAATATGCATATATGCTTAATGCATCAAATCAGATGAATTATTGTCAATTGTAACGTGATATTGTGCACAAGTAAGACATTATCTTTAGAGATACAAAGGAAATGACATGCCCAAAATGGATGTTGATTGGACCATTTACGAGTGGGATGGTGATAATATTACTTCGCAGATGTGACAAATTAACGAAGATATAGACGGTTAATGGATTTGATTTAGACAAATTACTTTTTCTCTAATTTTTTAAGTTTATCACGTAGCACGAATTTCTCTATTCATCCTGATATTTTATTGTTAAATTTACAAATATAATTCTATTTCTTGTAAATTAATAAATGTAAAAAAATAGAATATCATCTTTAGGAATTTCTAATAATTTAAGACTCTTGTTAGTAATATTAAAAATAATGTAATTGAAATATCATCTGATGAAAAAATAAAAAAAAAAATAAAAAAAATGGAATGTAAATTAATAATTTTTTACCTATTGATTGAGTTTTATTTTCAATGGAAGTTTTAGGAATTTGAATGTTAAAGGTATTGTTCCCAATAAATATAAAAATATTTAAAAAAACATAAAAAATGTAAATATAAAAAGAAAATTCGAATATTTTCCATCAATTCATACATTTTATATATGATAGATAGTGATTTTTGGCTTGTCTTTGCTTACTTAGGACAGGTAAAGAAAGTGTTGGATGACAAGTGACAACCGGGCATAGGTGCAGCAAGAAAGTGACAAGAAGGTGAAGTATGAAAAAGAAAAAAGAAAAAAAAAATGGTAATTTACAGAGACCTTTTGAGGTATTTGATTCCCTCTAACTTAGAAAATTACAAAAAAACTTTTCCTCTTGACAGAAGCAAATCTACGTTTTTCGTTTTGACCATATTTCTTATGCTAGATATCAAACTACTTTTTTCTTATTATATTTTTATTAATTTCAATTTAGACGAGAATATATTGTTTTTAGCCTAATGAAGTTCAATTTCCTCTTTTACCTAAACTTATTTCATCTGAATTATATATTTTTCAAAAAGGTTTTTCACTCGTTTAAAGAAAAATAAGCAAATTAAAATTGATCTAAAACATTGACTATTAAAAGAAATTCAAGTTTTGAACCTTCAAAGCCAATTTCTTCATTATAAAAAATAGAATAACAGCTTAGAATAATAAAACGGATTATATTCGTCGAGAAGTGCAAAATCGCATGAACATGATCCTCATTGTTATCATGATTAATTGAATTGTTTCTTTGTGAATTTGTATACCAAGCTTTTGTAAAGTTATCTCCAAGTATTCGTTGATCATTTCATCCAAGAAGAGGATTTCCTCTAATTCTATAAACTTTTCTAGAATACTCTTTTCATGAATACCATTCAAGAAAATTTAGTATTCCACCCATTAGTAAGTAGTAACCCAAGATTCGAAGAGAAGTCCACCACGGCAAAAATACTATAATTGCAAAGTACAAAAGAGGAGTGAATGCTTGGACTTTTCTCAATTTTTAGTATTATATAATAATGATTTAATATTCTAAATCTAAAATAGTATAAATGTTAATAGTATTAAAAATAAAAAGAAAATAGAAAATCCCATAAAATCAAGTGGTATAAAATAGATAACGAGTTTTTTAAATATCATCTTGAATTTTTATTCTAAACTATTTTTTGTGGGCACAAGTCCTCCCATTATTGAAAATCTTGAATTGAATTACTGCCTTACGAAATGTCACTTTTTTTGGGATCGAAAATCTCTAGTTGCTCTAATTGTTAGCGTAACAATCAATTGAAAATTTTGTTTTGGATCGAAAATTTCTCAAATTTGATTTCCAAAGTGTTGAGTAGATGTAGATTCAAGGAAAATTTGCAATTTGGCTTCCACTAGACCCCATTCCAACTTGGATTCTTCTAAAATTTCCTCGATGATAACTCCACAAATTTTGAGGTGGTCTTTATTGAACCTTTTTTTACGGGATAACTGGGGCTGCACATGACGTGGCAAAGCCCCATTCTTTGTCTACTTTGACATTACACAAGTGCCATATGGCACGATTTCATGCATACACTTGGCATGCATTCATACGTATAAAATGTTGGATTAGTAATTGTACATGTTGACCTTTCAATGATGAACAAGTTTCTTAGGTCCTTACAATGATGAACAAGTTTCTTTTACCTAACCAGAGTTTTCTTTCCCTAAACTTAGAGATCCAACGCTAGCAGGAGCAAGATACGAAATAACACTTTGAAACGAGGATACTAAGATTTTCATATCTTTCTTAATTCTTGACTGTGTTTATTTATAGATTTCTATCTAAGTCTTGAGGAAAATTGGTGTTTTTATCTTTGTGACACGTGACAACTATTGATTAGTGAAATTTATAATTGAATATATTTTATTCGCTTGTCCACGTGTTTCTTATTCATTGGCTATGGAGTCATGCTTTACGCTCACATTCATATGTGCCTCGATAACAGTTTCTGCTAATGTACAAGAGCTGGTGAACCTAATTAATTACATTTGTTCGTAATAAACACTCGAGATTGATTATAATGCTTCACGTTACAAATGCTTGCCCATTCTATCATGGGCTTGCACATGGTTCGATTTGCTTTGAGAAAGGTTCGCTACTAATCCTTTTGTGATTTTTAATTGTCAATGGTACAACTAAAATTTGAATTTTCATTTGAACCTTAAATTTTCATAGTTTGCACTAAACCCTAAATTCCAGTGTGAGAGTTGACACTTTACTTAAATCTTTGACATCTTTATATTGTTATATGTTTGGCAATAATTATATTGATACTTGTGGAAAGAGAAAATGAGGACATTGACGAAACCATGAAAATGTTGCATAGACAAAACTTAACAATTAACTCATTAGAAAAGGACTTATAACGCGTTTTCTCCATGTAATTCAAATGATAAGATTTGTCACCCCACCCCACCCCACCCCACCCCGTTCCCCGCTCCACAATTTTTTTTTTCTATCTCATGCTAATGGTCTTTCAACAATAGTGACATGTAATGTCTTTACCTCTAGTATTAGTTACGTAGATGTCCTGCTAGCCATAAAGCAAACCCAATAAGTTGGATGAACGATGTGACATTAATAAATATGGAAGATATTACAGTTCGAGAACGAATTGAAAGACTAACTGCGATTTTAATTCGTCGTGTCCCTCGAACTTACATAAATTATTGTAAGTATTCAAATGACCAGGAATAGGGCAACTCACTAACACGAGTGCACACCAATTTCATTTTTCAGCTAAATTTCTTATGGGATGAGACTTAGAGTACATGTTACCATCTCGATTTAAATTTATTTATTTACATCCAACAATTTTGCATGGAAAATCAAAGTCTTAGAGATAAATCAACCTGGCTGAGCTCTTCTTGAACATGACTATCAGCTTTATATTCCTTTTTCCACTGATCATAANTCATTTTTCAGCTAAATTTCTTATGGGATGAGACTTAGAGTACATGTTACCATCTCGATTTAAATTTATTTATTTACATCCAACAATTTTGCATGGAAAATCAAAGTCTTAGAGATAAATCAACCTGGCTGAGCTCTTCTTGAACATGACTATCAGCTTCATATTCCTTTTTCCACTGATCATAATTCACTTCTCTCGTATAACCACGAAATCTCTGGCTGCTAGAACTTGATCCAAGCCGTTGATTATATCCTTCGTAAGGCCGAAAACTTGAACTTAGTTCTCTGCTTTTCTTGGCTAAGGTTCTCTCGAGTTTGTGAGCATTTTGGTGTCCTCCAAGAGCTTGGGAACTGTAAAACGTTCTCCGGCAGTAGTTGCAGGGGAAAACTCGGGGTTCGACCCTGGGTGAAGACAACGACGATCGAGGAAGAGATGAAGGGACAGGTTCCGGTTCGAGGTTGAGCTCGATTGCTGATAAACTTAAAGTGAGAGAAGGATTGAGTTCATTATTCATGATATTTATTGGGCAGAAGAGAAGCAGAAGCAAAGAACTTAGGAGAAAGATTCAGAGAAACTTTGCTTAACCCAGTAGGGTTTTTGGCTTGTATAATAGTTGAACTGTTGAAGACAAATTTTTGGCTAGTATCGGGGAGCATATATTATATAGAAATATTAGAGAGAGCTAGGGGTTGACTTTAGATGCATATATGAGTTGGGATTCGATTTTTTTTTTATTTTTCATTTAGAAAAATTGATGAATAATCTAACGTGGTGACATCTAGTTATATTTCAAATGGGTCCCCTATATGTGCCATTTGAATTTCTTGAATAAAATATGTGCAAGATTCCTTCCCACAATATATCGTTTGGATTTTTTTTGTTTTTCCATAATGTTAAATCGAAATTATAATTTGCAATTTCCTTAATCAAAATCAAGTTCTAATTAAATTGTATTAAGAGTTCTCGAGTTGTAATCAAAATCAAAATAGGAGTTATTAAATCCTAATTAAAGTCAAAAGAGCTAGGGTTAGTAGTATAGTCTTTGAAAGAGTCCAAAATGTCCAAAAATATCACATATGATCAAGAGAATGCAATTCGAAGTTTAAAGAGTGTCAAGAGCCGCACAGTTATGTTCCAATTTTTTAGTCACAACTTACAACGCATTTTTCGCATAGAAACATTGAGATTTGAACAAGGTTACATCTAGAATAATTGTAGACTTTTGAGTTAGCTTTTCAACACATTTTAAATAACTTCGATCGGATATTGGGAGATAAAGTTATGATAAAAATACTAACGACTGCTCAACTGTTGCTGGCCTGTCGTTGGCTTGGTGCTTGAGTGACAGGTCGACGTTTGAAATTTTGTTTTGCTTCAAACACTTTTTTTGTTCAATCACTTTTATCCCAAACACTTTTTCCTATATATATCTTACCATATGAACGTTGAAAAGTGTGTTGAATTACATTTATTCCATAAAGATTATTCCTTTGAAGATCCAAAACATTCATTGATTCCAAGATTCAACCGCCACATATATTACTTGATCCATAAATTCTTCCAAAACATATTTTTTTGATCAAGTCATATTGTTTCGTATTAAACTACATATCAAAACGCATAAGATCTATTGATCAAACACCAAACTACATAATTTACTGGAGATAAATCGATACTAGGGATTGGGAGATGTTGCAGAAGCACAAATTCATGATGACTAAGATATAAACCAAGAATAAGGATTTGTTTTGAAGGAGCACACATTCAGTAGGATCAAGGGAGACTGCAGGAATAGAAATCACAATTTCTATGGAGTAGACTTGTCTGGACCGTACTGTGAGTTTGCTTCGATTTATAGTAGATTATTGGCAGACAAGTGCCCGAAATTTTTATCCAGTTGAGATTTTTCCGTGACCATCTTTGATATTCTTTACTACTTTAATTATTGATTGTCGTATTCAAACTTATGATATATTAACCTGTTTGATCTAATCGTCTAGAAAAAAAATTTAAAAAGTGACTTGTACTTTTAATTGTGTAATTCCGCATGTGGATCTAAATTATTTAAAGCTTTCAAGAATGTTCATTGTCTAGTATTCGACAAGATTATAACTGAAGAAGACATAAATGTGAAAGATATGTCTCTATTGCTATAGGTGATATACATCATTCACTAAATTGTGAAGTAAACAACATTATCTTTTTTTTTTTCTTTTTTTTTTATAACTATGGATGTCCGGATCAGTTTGCGCGCACCTCGACTAATTCCACGAGGCCCTGAAGTTTACAGTCGGGTACTCACCTCAGTGACCCTGAGGGGACTGGAACTGGTGATCATTGGGGAGCAAACCCGAGACCTGACCAATTGAGCTACCCCTCAGGGTTATAACATGATCTGTTTGCTTTTATTGTAGGTTGTTTAAGATGCCAAAAACGATGAATCTAATTGGCCAATTGGGTATGATCGATAATCTACATCGACGTCTTAAAAGTCATAAAGCAATAAGAGTTCGATTGAATTGGAAATATGCTTCGAACAAAAAAGACAATTGATGAACGCGTGCAATTGGTGATGAAGAAAGAGAACATGGGAGGTAAGTGTTAACGAGATTAATTACTATGGTGAAAAGATTCACCAAAAACACCGTAGGATTTCAAGATGATGAGAAGTTTTATGTTTAGACCAAAAGCCTCTTTTTGCAAATGATAGAAATTGTTAATCTAGTTTACGTTCTTGTATAAACCGTACAGAAGCAAGTGATATTCAGTATACATATCTTGGGTTTTAATCTCAATAATGAAATTTTTAACAATAGATGCGAGCACACAGATTATATTAATTAATTTAATATCAAGATTTATAACTATCACCATTGAATATAACAAAATCAAAATCAAAATTCATCAAAATACCAAAATGCAGCAGCAGAAACATAGTTTTTCTCTTCTTCTCTAATTAATAAGATGAAATATTTAATGTCAGAAACAGTAACAAACTCAAAGATTCCGAAGTAGTTGAGAATTAACCAACTAATCAACGGTCTGCATGATGTCCTCGGCGGTGAATTTGGTACCTTTGTCCTTATCCGCGGCGGCGCGTCCCTTGGCCTTGCGGTCGAGAAGCGACTTGCGGTCCTTGTCAAGGCGGAGCTTGGTGATAACAACCTTGGAAGGATTAATCCCCACATTCACAGTGGATCCATTAACCTTCTCCCGGGTGATCCTCTCCACATGGATCACCCATTTCTTGCGGTACACCTGCACCACCTTACCCTCGCGGCCCTTGTAGGTTCCTCTGACCACTTGCACCTCATCGTCCTTGCGTACCGGCATGGATCGAACGTTGTACTTGGTCCGGAGGTCGGAGGAGAGGGGGGCGCTCATCAGTACACGGCGGACACTCGACGGCGCTGTGAAGTGAGCCTTCCGGTTCTTCCGCCGTGAAGAGGTGACTCGCGGATTGTACTTCATTGTTCCGGTGCGGCGGTTTCTCTCACTCGACTCTGTGTGGGGATGCGGCCTGCGAAGAAATGAGGGTTAGCACTAGGGTTTTAGGACTTCTTAAAAGTGTCTACTTTAGTTAAACGGTGCCGTTCTGATTAGGGTTCTTTCGAGGTTACTGATCAGTGTTTGGACCAAGAAATGAATTAAATGGGCCTTTTGTTCCTGTAGCTTTCGGACTTTGGATACGATCCAATAAGTTATATTGAGACAACATTTATAAATAACCCTAAATTGTATATTGTGCTACTTAATTGTGAAGTTTTGCTCCTAGCCCTTATTCTTTTGATTGTTACCCCGAGAATATATCCAATTTTAAACGTTTTTATTGAAACTTGCCAGTTATTACAAGAACCAATTTCATTTTTCAGCACTTATCAAGATTTTTTTTTTTTTTTAAGAGAAGTGTCTGAGTGGAACAAAAAATACATTATACTCGGTACATCAATCTCCCGTTTGGGAAAAGAGGAGGAGCGGATATTCCTTACTCCATTCCTTCTCCTGTTAGAAATAGCAAGATACGAACGAAAACGTCTTTAACCCATAGTGAAAGGAGCCCGCTTGGTCTCTCGCTTTCCTCTTAAGTAATTTTAAATTTTAGCTTTCATTTGAAAAGAATTTGTAAATAGATAGAATTGAATGATGAACAACATTGTTCTAAAAAACGTAAAGCGTGGCTAGACGTGGAAGCCAAGTTTCAAGCTTTACAAACATAGGCGTAAAAAAATGTTTTTTTAATTTTAATTTTTAATCATTGTAAAAAAAAATTCAATAATACATACCAAACATCTGAAATTATAAAATATTGTATTTACTTAATATTTCTTACATAAAGATAAGTTTCAAAATCATAATTACATAACGTAGTTAACTTGTAGTTTAAATCTTATCTAATCTAACTCATTATCGGATTCCAATTCATTTTAAAGTATTATCTTTTTTCCGTCTTCCCAGTTCTCTGGAGTCCGGAGTTTTTGAAATTTGAAAGAATAGTGGGCTATTGAGTCTGAACTGTGAGTTTTATTTAAAAAAGAAAAAAGAAAAAATTGGGCTTCATTAAAATCTGGCCCCTTGGCGCGCCTAGACGAGCATTAAGCGGTCAACGACAACGTTGACCGCTTAATTTCCACTTAGGTTTAAGGCGAAGTGTTTTCATCACGCTTCGCGCCTAACGCGCTTTTTAGAACACTAATGAATAGTACTTGTAAATCAATTTCAACGTAGGGTTTTGAAAATATATTTTGATTATTGATAAATTTTGTCAAACAAGCACAAGTTTGTCTTGTCTGTCTAATAATGTACTAAAAACCCACCCCTCCATTTATTTAATTTAGGGAATTGTGAACCCAAAGAAAATTGAAATTGGCAGAGAGAAATTAAAGGCTTGCATTTATGATTACCTTCCTACGTGCAAGCAAGCAGTTAATGCATTAAAAAACCAGCATCAAATTCCTCCTCTTCTCCACAAAGAACCACAGGCGTTAGTTACACACACTGCAAACAGCAGAAAACGGAAGAAATATTCTGATTATATTTGTGAGGGAGAAAGAGCACATGGAATTGGATTTGGAATTGGAATTAGAAGCCAAGGGTTGGAATGATTTGGGTGTTGTGGGTACTATCTACGAAGATGAAGATGAAGATGCAGAAGATGAAGATTCATCCTCCATAGCTTCCCTTTCACCTTCTCCTACTCCTACCCCTCGGGTGGAATCATGGTAAAAAAACTTAATTCTTTCTCTATCGATCAATTCCAATACCCTTTTTCTTCTCTCTTTTGATTCTTTTCCGGTCGAGATGTATAGATCCCGTTTAAGACGGGGCTGCGGGCGAGTTATGGAAGTCTCGTGCTGCTAGGCGAAACATCACGTAATGTGGTGTTTGAGACAATTTTCTAGTACTCATGTCAACAGTTCTCCCTGAATACATTTTCTGAAAAATCCTAGTTTTCGTACTTAGGTTATCTTTCTAATCTGATCGACCATGTAAAGTTCATAGTAGTACTTTCTATAGAACTGATCTCCACCCCAAATGTGCAAGAAAAAAAATTTCACACTGCTCGTAATTAAGGTTCTCTTGCCACGGTTTTTATCCTGCTCACTAAGTGCAGGAGATCATGACTAGTACTTTCTATCGACTTAGTCCTGTCTGAATTGTTAGTCGGATCACTACTCGTAACCTTTTTCTCCTTGATCTTGATATCTGGTTTGGCAATTCGAGTATTATTTGTTTGTTAATTTGTGAAATGATTCTTTGATATAAGGTTATTGGCTAGGCAACTTGATCCAGATGTGGTGATTAATGTACAGGATTCATGTTTCCGCCTTCATAAGGTAAGTTACGTTTTTCAGTGTAAATTACGGTTTAATTACTGTTTTTCCCCTTTTTACCTTTGTTTTTTTACCACTCAAAGTTGCATTAGCCGATAAGGGTTTATAATTTTACTATTGTATAACAAAAATTTTACTATCTTGTGATTTGTGGGTCCCACAACAAAAAAAAGTTACGGTCGAGATTGAAACTTACATTAACGTAAAATTTAAACTTACTAAAACGAGAAATCATTTGATGCATGATTAATCTAAAACGAGAAATCATTTGATGCATGATTAATCTCGTTTAAGGTTGTTACTTGTTCATTCTAAGGTACCAAAAATACCGAGAATTTTACCCACCCCCGTAAAAAGGAGTTTCATTATTAATTGTAAATAGTATGGCAACGTTACTCGTTACCCTTAATAAATGTGCAATGTGTGGTGCTTTTCGTAATAAATGAGAAGTGAGGGTGCATTTATTAGTTGCTTTTCTCCCAGGGTCCTTTGATTGCAAGGAGTGGCTATTTGAGCCAGCAGCTTAACAAATTGTCCGAAATAACCCTCAATCCACCGTTGAACATAACGGCCGAAACCTTCTCCCTGGTAACGGAATTTTGTTACGGAAACCGCATCGTCATTTTGCCATCTAATGTCGTGGCTCTTCGTATAGCAGCCGAGCTGCTGGACATGACGGGGACTAACAGCATGAGAGACGAGAATTTGCAACAAAAAGCGGAATCCTATTTCCGTTCTATTACCGTTAACCAAGAGTACACATCAATTGTATTGAAGTCAAGCCTTTCGCTGCTCCCCGAGGCTGAAACGACGGCATTTCTAGTAAGTAGATGCATTGGGGCGTTAAGTTTAACGGGCGGCACTGACGCCGTGATGAGTTGCATGGTTGACGTGGGACAAGTAGGTGTAGAGGATTTTCAATTGATTTTGGAGTCACTGAACCAACGGTTGGCCAACGGTCACGATCTACTCTATAGAATCATTGACTTTTATCTCACAGTCAAGGTACGCCAAATCTGCCGTAATTCTCGCTTTATGCATGTATCACAGTTTTATTAAAATTAATATTTGGCAGATTTTGGTAAGTTTAGGTGAGATTGAGATAATTAATCACATTATAATTTGATGGGAAATTTTGATTTATCGTTCGGTGCCATATTGTTTAACACAACACAAATGATCTACTGAGTAGCGGTGCTCATCTTATGTTAAGCACTAATGATATATTATATAAATTCATTGATGAATTTTAAAATTAATTTAAATGTTGAGCCAAGAACTTAACATAAGATGAACATCGATATTTATTAGATTATTCCTGTTGTTTAACGTAATTTATGTTTTGCAGGAAAATAATGGCAAAATAACGGATGAAGAAAAAACCCGAATATGCAATTACATAGATTGCAGTGTCTTGTCCACTAGACTTCTTATGCATGCAGTACAAAATCCTAGGTTGCCTTTGAGGTTTGTTGTCCAAGCCATGTTTGCAGAGCAGCTGAACACCCGCCGCTCAATTATCTCCGCGGTCGACCACCGTGAACATCATCATCAAACGGAGGAGGACACTGCCACGCTCGGCGCGATTCTCGAGCGCGATGCAGCTCTTCGTCAAGTGGCACAGCTCAAGGCCGCCATGAGCGTGACGAAATCAAGAATTCAGGGCTTGGAGAAAGAGTTGAGTGGGATGAAAAAGGTCTTGAACGAATCTGAAAGTACTAGGAATAAGATTGATTCGGGCAAGTCTGCAAGTTTTCGACTTAGTTCAGATAATAAGGTTGAAAGAGGGCAAATTGGTTCGGTTTCTTCTGTAAACTTGCGCAGTATAATAAACAAAGTTGGAACGGGAGAATGTTCTTCGTCCGAAGAATCATTTGATGGAAGCTTGATGGTAGAAAAGAATTTGGGTCGAAGGTTGATCAATGGGTTAAAGAGTGCATTTCGAATATCATCGAAGAAGTCTGAGCGTCGATGTCCCGTCAAAGTCGAAAGACGGTGAAAGAATTAAAGAGGAACTCGAAAATGAATAAGTTAATCCCGTCAAGCTATCGTGTATTGAGGTGTAAAATGAGCCACGTGACCCGGCACGTGCACGTTGGACTCCTCACGTCCAAATTGTGTACGTTGAATTGAGTTTAGAGAGAAATCGAATCTGAATAAATAGTTAGGATTGCTGATCTGTTGCATGGTAAAATTGCAGTGTTTTATAAATTTAAGGTCGATTTTGCACTGTTTAGATCAATACTTCTAATGAAAAATACGATATAGTTTAGTCATTAGTGAAAGGAAAATCTGGACATATACACTAGAATAGCAAAGAATTTGATTCAAAAAAACAACTGAGCATGGCGAGATCCAAACACAAAACTCGGCGTTTCCTTAAAATTCTATGATGCCTGGAAAATTTTAAGGAAAAATACAAAAATGTTAAATCCGGAATTGGGCTTAGTTCACAAGTTATTACAGTGGGGTGCTTGACCTAACTTTTAAAATTTGCAATTAGGTTTCTGACTCCAACTTTTCACACATCAAGACAGCTTCGTAGCATTTCACGATCGAATAGTCTAAATGGTTGTCAGGATAGAGCTGCATGGCAGCGTCTCAGCTGGTCGTGTTACGGAATGCTACCTAGGGCGTTGAGCGTTTGTTTGCATCTCTTGAGCCATAGAAGGCAGCCATCTCTCCCCCCGAATACTTTTCATCTTGGCTACTCTTTCTTCTTCCCTTTTTGCTGCTGCCTTTGCATCAGCTTCCTGAGCTTCGAGTTTAGATAATGACTTCTTGCATGCCGCTGTTGCTGCAGCTATTATATCAGTCCCATCAATCGCAACAGATTGGACTTGCTTCCTAAACTGCAAGGACTCGTATAAAATAGAAAAGCAAAATGAGGAAACTAAAATGTGTATAGGCGGGATGATGAATCAATAAACTTCTGCATCAGAGATAAGTATGCAAACCTTTTTTGATTTTTCATCCACCTCTTCCCCTGGAAGAATTCTTGGTTTTCTTTTTGGCCCTTCAAGTTCATCTGGTATCAAAGTAAAACTTTGGAATCACAGGAACAAAAACACATAGGAAAAAGAACAACAAAGATTCAATTTATCCACAAGTAAGATTAATACTTAATTGGGTTCAGCTCGTTGGTACCTATGATCAATATTGAGCAAAATAAATAGATAAGCAATTTAACTTGTTAAGGACTTTGGCAAATACATAAAAAGACAGGCACAAAAGGTTCATCCTCGCCCCTCGGTGCAAGTAAAATAAGCAGAATGATTGATGAAATCTTCTTACCCAAGTGATCAAACAAAATTCCCTGGGGAGCATGTTTAAACAGTCTAACCCCTTCAATCACTGTGGGATCTTTCTCTGATATAAGTTGATCTGTATGCCTCACCACTTCAATTGTCCTCTCTAATATGTCATCCAAAAGCTTCTGTGCCTGTTGTATAGCCACTTGTTTGTCATAAAAATGAATACCAAAGCATAAATCTTGATGCTGGGAGTTACTAAAAAATTTACCACATTCAACTAATGCCTTCTTTTCTAATAATTATACTTCTAATTCGAGAGAACGGAATGTTAATGTTCTGGAAGTAACATGTCAGACAACACTCAAGCTGGGTGCACTCATCGAATGTGATGACGTGACCCATAACCTTAGGGTGTCCAACACCTTCTCAGTGCCATGTATGCTCCAAATATCAAGGAACAGAATTGTTCAGCACTTCAGAGGCTGACACTCGTCCAATTCATTAACACTTATCCAACCACAACGGATTAGAAACACAACTCACGCCCACTCACTCTAGGTATGCAAACACACATTTCTAAATGAAACTCTACCCATTTATTTATAGTAAAAACAACCAACCATTGGAGTTTGGTTTTCCATCCAGAGCAGCCCTCTTATATACAACCGAATAGGCTTATGATGACTATTAAGCATGTTTCAGGTTCTTGGATATTGGCATGGAGCTCCCAGCAGTTTCTAATGTTACAATAACCATTACACCCATACTCAGGTGATAAAATTATGCTTAAACATTTTTGGAATGATAAGAACTTTCCCAAATCTTCAATGTGAACCTCACAAGGACAACTAACAATTTTTATTAAACTAAAAAAAATGGAAATCAAGAAAACTGGAAAATTATCACCACGAAAGCAACGTTGAAGTATGCAAAATCGCAACTCTTCCAGTATTAATGGAGCCTTTCTATGCAGAGATTCTAATTCAATAGTAGGCCGTGGAGAGGCATTTTATCACCATACTGCCTCCAATACAATGTCTAATTGCATCATTTTTAAGTCTTCTTTCGATACAAAAATGCGAATATATCAAATTTATAGTTTCACCACCCACGTTTCTGTTACAGGCACTTTAGGGTTTAGGGTTTAGCCCTAAAACTTTGTAAGAGGAGGGTACCTGATGTGTTTATAAACCCATAAGGTGGGTCTTTTTACGAGACTGACAATTACTCAAAAACATAACAAGATACATTAACATTTCGGATTTGCCCAGACAAATAAAGGAAAGAAAATAGTTTTGTACCTTGATT
>CAIGRR010317772.1:0-12643 GCA_903798365.1 Fraxinus sp. 1973-6204 | reverse complement strand
ATGAATGTTTTGCTTATTTAGAGAAAAATGAGTTTATTTCCGCACTTTAAGTACATGAAAAATCGTTTTGGTGACGCCTCAAGATGTTAGAAATTTTGGGGCGTTTCAAATTCTGTGGAAAAAAATCTAATGAAGGAAAAATAGTACATTATTCTTTTGAATACGCTACAAAAGTTGTCGAAATAAAAATTTTGTCAAAAAAACCGAATGGGACACATGGTTAAGGAAAAAAGAGTACACGCGTATATACTTCCCTCACAATACTATCATTTAAATTTTATACTTAAGGCATATTAAGTCTTTCATGGATAACATTAACGGTGTGTTTGATTTTAAACATGAAATTTGCATGAAAAAAAAAGTAAGTTCTAGGTATTTCAATTACCTAGAACTTATTTACGTGAAAATTATTAATTTCATGTGTTTGATTGGTTTAATTTTCAACCTAAAAAATGTTATACTTGTCCATTTTTTATTAGTGAATAGATGAGAGAGAAGGTGAATTACTTGGAAAATAAAAATTTATCCTTCCTTATTTTTTAGAAAAATATGGTCACGTAACCAATTTTTGAAAACTATTTTTCGTGGAAAAAAATCTCAATCAAACACTCCAAAAGTAGGGATTTGGTTGAAAATGATATTTTTCATGAAAAATAAAACCAATCAAACACATCCTAATAGTCATGAAAGATGAGTTGGCTATATTTGAAATACATCATCAAAGTTATAATATATGAATTTGTGATTGCATCCACCACAATATTTACAAAATTGGCTATATCGAAAGTCATTCATTACATATTATGACTTCATTTTTTTCTCATTTCCTTTTCATATAAGTATACACATTTAGGTGTTCGAACTACAGGTCCAAAAACTTTAAATTTCTCTAATAACTTCATTTTTGTTAGGATTGCGTCCTTTTATTTGACCAATCATTTCTTTGATCGATATGTTTTGACGAATTTATTTCGATTCATCGCTATTAAAAATATGATGTAGTACATCCTGTATAAATGTTTTGTCGATGACTTTTTCCTTTCAATTCTTTCTTTTCCATGATCACATGACTTATTGAGATATCTCGACTTTCAGTATTTCAAGTACTTGAACATCTTCTAGAGATTTTATAATTAGTTATGTTTACTTACTCTCTAAGAATATATGCATCTTAATTGGGATCATTTTCTTATTTGCTCATTTTTTTCAAAAGTTTTTCTCTTTAGAATTAAATGTCACAATACTTCAGACGTGTCATTTATATAATGCTAATAATTTGTCATTCTTAGACCTTAATATAAGATGTAGCATCTATAGTTGGTATATGAGATTTTATAAATCTCTTATATGTCAATAAATGCATCTTACAATTGAATTATCTTATATATTGTCAAGTGCGGGGATATAGATAGCACTATATGATGCATTATGTATTATTTTCAACTAATAATTTCTCCCTCTCGTGCTGAGAAAATAGTCCAATTAAGTTGATAGTCAACAAATTGTGTTATAAAATCACTTATCAGGGTTTAAGATATTTTATAAGGGTTCAAATTAAACATATATTCTCAACATTTTTTAATATCCATCTGACTATAAGCCAAATATAGCAAGAGAGACTTTGATATTGGCATGATGATAATAACATTCCCAAACAGAAATGAGAAGTACTTTGTTCTCAATAGTAATTATTAAGAAATTAATTGTACACATTTAACAAAAAAATAGAGTTAAACCATTTATAGTCATCACGACTAGCACTTGTTGAAATGTTGAGATTTAGGATCATTAGCACTAACAAAACACCGTTTTGATTGTATAATCTGAAAATTATACTCTTAATTTAAAATTTGAGCAGTAATTTCACAAACTTCGAGTTACGAATGTATCAAATCTATTATATATAAATAATATTTAGATGGTCAACAATGAGGGTGACAAAGCCCTATGTATCACCCTTAATTTTCAAAAATGTAAGGGATTTCGTCCCTATTTTAGTTAGTGATAATTAATAACCAAGTTTCAATAAAGATAAATATGAATTCTTTGGATTGAAGAATTTTCTGGTTCTTCGTTGAATGTCCATTTGAATTCTCAATTTCGCATTGTTATTGATCCAATAACTATCCAACTGCTTACAATAATACATTTAGTAATTGAACTTTTGGTGTAATACATTGTTTGCTTAAATTGTACTAATACACATATAGTAAAAATTAAGAAAAGACGAATAATATAACATTGATCCTTCAAGAGCCTTATATTACATTGTAATGATTTTCATCATTCTCACATTATATTGTATTGATGTTTATCATTTTCGCATTTTCCTTTCATTAAGTCACAATGAGCTCAGTTAGATGCTTGTATGTACTATAGGTACACTACACACATCTCATGGTCTAAATGCTACATTAAATCATAAAGTTTTCAAATCAACAAAGTTCAAATTTGTGACAATATTTGATTCGAATGATTTTATAATTTTTGAGAAGTGTGCTTTTTCGAGAGCACCATCATAATATTCTTCAAGAATTATTACGTGTAGAATCATGATTCTTCAATAGCAATGTCACAATATTCTTTTGATTTATCCACAAATAACTAAAAAGTATTTTTCAAGAATATTAGTATGTGAAATTTTATGATTATTTATAAATGACAAATATTCTTCTGGAATATTAATATGTATAAATTGTTCTTTGAAATAACCAATTTTTTTTTTTTTTTTCAAAAATAATGATTTCTTTGTTTATAAGTTATGCATCTCTAGGTAGGAGCATTAACATTGTATTAGAGTCGGACTTATATAGAGCCCGTTTGGGAGGGATTAAAATCGAAAAACTAACCGTTATTGTTGACTTTTATTAGACGAGTGGGACCCAATAATGGCTATATTTTCAATTTTAATTGGATTTTAATCCCTCTCAAACATGCTTATAAAGTTAATTTTTGAGAGAAGAATATTGATTTGTATAAAATTCTGATTTTTAGGAATATTAAAATAGTATTATTCTTGTTATCCCCCAAAAAACCGAAGTCCCACGTCGGGTTGCCACGTGTGACTGCCACATAAACTCTTAGGTGGATAACCAAAGGAAAAGTCAAAGTCAAAAGAAGGAACCATGTGTCCCAGGCCCTCCCATGCTAAGCTGGAAACCATCCGAGGTCCTTCAGCATGCGACCTATGAAGTCCCACAGACNAAAGGAAAAGTCAAAGTCAAAAGAAGGAACCATGTGTCCGAGGCCCTCCCATGTTAAGCTGGAAACCATCCGAGGTCCTTCAGCATGCGAATTAGGAGGTCCCACAGACCTGGGAAGGTCGAAGCACTTCGATGGGGCAGCATATGAGGTATGAGGTCCGATGGACCTCGGAGTGCCGAAGCACCTTGCTTAAGTAACTGACGACCCCAACAAGAAAGCCAAAGGTCCGAAGACACCCCAAATTCCGAAGTGAAACCGACCTCGCCCCTGGGCAAGATGGATTCTGTCCTTTAACAAGTCAGAAGATATTTATAGAAGTGACTGATGGGATGTCCGCGATAAAGGGCGCCAGAGTGCCAGCCTACGGAATAGAGTGGCTGAACTGACAGCATATTAATAGCAGAAAAGACTGCGATGTGAGGGGACGGATCACACGATGTCGCCACGTGGATGAGATCCGATGACTATCATGTAAAGTAGTCAATATAAATAGCTCCCTTCCAGGGACGAAAAAGGAAGGAGGACACCAACACTAAATACTTCACGGAAAAAGAGAAGAGAAAAACGATACCCATATCTTTCCTTCCATATATTCTAAAAAGGGAAAAGAGATTTGTTCTTAGAAATATCAATTAGGTGATCATTGATAGTGTGATCGTCTCGAAACCATTCCGCCGGAGCCCAAACAGTTTTGTCCCTTGTTGGAAAGTGCCTCCCGCGTTCATCCAAAACCAACTACCGTCATCATTCCGGTAGAAATGCGCCGGATCCGTACTTGACGTGGCAAGAGTGGGCCCGGTATCTGTTGAAGTCATTTTTTGGGGTCAACAATTCTCTTGAATATATTTGTGTATTTCGATTGTTTTTCTTCAAAAATATCAATTCAAATTTCTTCATATTAAGTTGTGTTTTTACAGTATCACGATGAGATGTATACTTTTCAAGAGTAATAAAATTTAGTTCATTTGTAAATAAAACAATATTCATCTGAAATGTTGATATTAACAATTTGTTCTAATATTAGAGCTAAACAATACAATATTCTTCTGGAATATTGATATTACAATTCGAGCAATATAATATTTTAAAAGTTATATTTGTACTCTACATGAGCAACAATGTAATATTCTTCTAAAATATTGAAAGACTATAAAGACGTCCTTCTTCAAGAGTAACAACACATGATTGAAATATATTAAGATAACTTTAAGTATTCTTTAAAAAATAAATTTGAAATTTTTTTTCCCAAAAATTTACGAACTTTCAATCTATTCAAAATTTGCTACATTTGAACAACGATTTCTCACAAATAAATTTTAAAACTTAATCTTAATAGTTAGATTTAAAGAACAATGAATTGTGAACAAGCTGTCCAAATTTCACAACGATCGGATCAGGGATTATAAGATATCAAAGTTTGATCGCAACTGCTGTAGGCTATCCAGATTCTGCGAATTTTCTTTTATTTGTTGATTTCGAATTAATAATACAATTATTCCACAATATATACAATCACGTCTTTTCACGAGTATTAATCCAATATTATTCTCGAGCTAAACAATGCAATATTTTCTGGAATATTGATATTACAAATTTGTTCTAGCTTTCGAGCAATATAATATTTTAAAAATTAGATTTGTGCTCTGTATGGGAAACTATGTAATATTCTTCTGAAATATTGAACGAATATAGAGTTGTTGTTATTCACGAGTAAGGACACATAATTGAAATAGATATAGATAACTTTAGTTAAAATAAATAAATCTGAAAATTTTTGTTTTTCAAAAATTCACAAACTTTCAATCAATTCAAAATTTGCTACATTCGCATAACGATTTCTCACAAATAAATTTTCGATCTTAATCTTAACCATTAGATTTGAAGAACAATGAATTGTAAACAAGCTATCCAAATTTCACAATGATCAGATGAGGGATTACTAAGATATCAAAGTTTGATCACAACTGTTGCAGGCTATCCAGATTCTGCAAATTTTCTTTTATTTGTTGATTTCAAATTAATATAAAATTCTTCCATAATATATACAATCACATCTTTTCATGAATATAATTCCAATATTAGTCTAGAATATTGATTCATACTTCTATTTAATAATCAACAACAAAATATTCTTTAGAACCTTAAGATGTATAAGGTTTACACTTTTTCAGGAGTATTAACAAAATATTTCTATAAAATATTGTTTAAAAGGAATTATGTTTCACCAAGAACAATGATATAAAATTCGTCTAGAATATAATATTTATAAATATTATATTTTTTTCAAAAATAACAATACAATATTATTTTTAAATATTGTTATTACGTGAAATACTGCATCTTTAGGAAAAACAAAATAATTCAAATAAAACATTTTCAAACAATGCTACAACATTCTTCAGAAATATTCATTTAAATTGTTTCTTTTCAAAAATATTAATATAATATTCTTCTAGAATTGTAGAAAAATATTGAACAAAAAGAATTACATTCAAGTAAGATATAATTAGTTTGAATGATTATACCTCTAAAATCAAAATAATGTATTTCTTTTTTTTTTTTATTTTATAATTTGTACTCACAATTACAACCTATTTATAGTACAATAAAGAATATACAGAAGGAAAATAATCTCCTAATTCTGGAAGAAAAAAATATGCCTCAATTTACCTAATTTAATATTCTAACTATGGAATGATTTAATTAGGAATCAATTATGTTTTTCCTTATCCAATCACTTCTAGGTTTCTACACTTCCTTCAAGTTGGATCGTAAATGTTAATCATGCCCAACTTGTAGATAAAGTCATCGAAATTTTGTTGAGACAATCTTTTGGTAAAAATATCTGCAGTTTGTTCTTTTGTGGGGACATAAGTCATATAGATAACTCTATCTTCAACTTTTCTTTGATAAAATTTCGGTTCACTTCTACATGTTTTGTACGATCATGCTGAACTGGATTGAGAGAAATGTTGATTGGTGCCTTGTATCACAGTAGAGTTTGATACGAAGCTTTCTTGTAACTCGTAGTTCTTCCAAGAGTGTTTTAACCATAATCCTTCACACATTCCTTGTGTAACAACTATAAACTCAATCAGCATCTGTAAAGATCTCCACTTCACTTCTTTCACATCTCTTGAAAAATAGACCTTTACTTGGAGGCTCTTTGAGATACCTTAGGATCTTGTACACAGCTTCTAGGTGAGCTTCTTTTGGCGAGTGCATAGGTTGGTTTATCGTACTTATTGCAAAGGCAATATTAGGTCTAATGTGTGATAGATAAATTAATTTGCCAACCAGCCTCTGATACCTCTCCCTTTCAACCGATTTTCCTGCATTTTTGCCCTTCTTCCAGCTTCAATTGGTGTGTTACTCGGCTTACAGCCGAGTATGCATGTTTCAATTAGGAGGTCAAGGACATATATCCTTTGAGAAACATCGATCCCCTTCTTCGTTCTGCCACCTCCATTCCCAAGAAATAACACATTTATCCCATATCCTTATCTTCAAATTCAGTAGCTAAAACCTTCTTCGGTCTTCCCATTTCCTTGATATCATCTCCAATTAGGATGTTATCATCCACATATACAATTAAATTTTTCTTCTTCCCATTTTTCTACTTGTAGAACATAATGTGATTTGATTGTTCTTAACAGTAACCTTTTTTTTTTTTTTTTTAATCACCTTTGAAAATCTATCAAACAATGTTGTGCGAGACTATTTAAGTCCATACAAGGACTTTTTCAACTTGCATATTTTGTTTTCTTCTCCCTTTTACAGAAACCTGGAGGTAGTGTCATGAAAACCTCATTTTCTAGTTCACCATTCAAGAAAATGTTGAGTTGTTGAAATGGCCAATCTAAGTTGGCGAACAAGACAAAAGAACTCAAACTGTGTTCAACTTAGCTACGGGTGCAAAGGTTTCCGTGTATTCAATGTTGTATGTTTGAGTAAATCCCTTCGTAACAAGACGAGCCTTGTACCTCTCTACCATTCCATCAGCTTTGTACTTCACAGTAAACACCGATTTGCAACCTACCGTTCTCTTCCCATGTGGCGAATTCATCACCTCCCAAGTTCTTTTTTTTTTTCAACGCCCTCATTTCCCCTATCACATTTCTCTCCACTCAAGAATCTCCAATGCCTCATGAATACTCTTAGGAATTTTCACACTATCAAGATTAGAAGTAAAAGCACGATAGTCTGTGGAAAAGGCATTGTAGGATACGAATTTTGAAATATGATGGAGAGTACATGAACGATCTTGTTTTCAGAATTCAATAGATAGATTAATATTATCAGGTTTATGAGTATTAGAGAGAGGTTCTATTATGTGATCTGGCCTAAGGAAGTACTCTTGGTTATGTGGAGCTATTACCTGTTCAGATTCAATCGGTGCTTAAAGTGTAAGATTTTCATCGGCCTTAATTTTAGCTTTCGTGGGCAAACTATCAACTCTTTGTTCTGTTGTTTTTCTACACCTTCCTCTGAGTATAAGCTTCCATTTCTAATTGGAAAATGAGTAGAGGAGAATGATGGTATAATAGAATCATTGTTTGGGATAGGATCGATTTTAAGAAAAAAAATCTAAGAAACGAGAATCACCAGCCGAGCGATACAAGGTCTGAGATTTACTCAAATTCTGTCCCTGAATTGAGGACTTGGCGTTGAAAGGAGTGGTTTCAAGGAATGTGACATTGACAAAGGTGTGATGTGATACAGGGTCATAGCACTTGTAATCTTTCTAAGTAGGTGGATAACCAAGGAAAACATATTTTGTGGCTCAAGGTTCTAGTTTAGTTCACTGGTTTGTATAGACATGTACAAATGTTGTATAACCAAAGATTTTGAAGGAAAGAGTGGAACTAAGCCGAGAGTGAGGAAAGGTATCTTGAAATTTTTGAAGAGAGGTGACAAAGGAAATTACTCGACTAGGAATTCTGTTTATGAGATATGTTGCAATCAAGATAGCATCGTCCTAAAAAATTTGGCATGTTGGTAGTGAACATTGAGGCTCGAGCTACATCAAAGATGTGTCTATTTTTTTCATTCAACATTCTCATTTTGTTGAGGGGTGTCAACACATGAACTCTAGTGAATAATACCATCTTCATGAAGATAGAGACTCAAAATGATTGAAATATTCAGTACCATTGTTGGTACATAAAATTTGTGGTGTTGAATTGTGTTTGGATCATGGAACTAAAGTTGATAAAAATAGAATGGACTTTAGTTTTGTCTTTCAAAAAATAGACCGAACAAAGTCGTGTGTGGTCATCTATAAAAGTAACGAACCATTTTGTGTGTGTTCGACTAGGAATACAGGAAGGATCCCAAACATTATTGCTAATCATAGTGAATGACTTAGTGTATTTGTATGTAGACTTTGGAAACGAAGTACTATGATGTTTTGCAAGTTCACATACTTCACATTAAATATCAAGAGACATTTTATTGGAACAAAGGTTAGTAAATAAATGTTGCAACTAATGAAAATTTGGACGATCCATCCTAGAATACCATAATAGGAGTTCGCTATTGTTAGAGGAAAAAACAGAATCGCGGATAGCATTTTGACACTGGTTACTCACTTTAGCATGCTCAAAGTAGTAGAGTTTCTTACACTGCTTAGCATTGCCAATCGCCGTCCCCAATGACATGTCCTGAAAGACACAATGAGAGGAATGGAATTTAGCAAAACAGTTGGAGTGTTTAATCGATTGACTTATAGACAACATATTACAAGATAATTTTGAAACAAAGAGAACTGAGTCTAAAGTGATAGAATCAGAGATATGGATACTTTATTTGCCTACAACAGGGGAAAGAAATCTATTTGCAATTTTTATTTTCGTATTTCCAACATTGGGTGAATATGTTGAAAACAGATGATAAGAATCATTCGGATGGTCATGGAGTATGAATACATGAGATGGTTAAGGCTTTCAAGGGACCTCTATGAGCTAAGAAATCAAAAAGAATGTTTTTTTATGACTGATATGAGGATTGAAGGGTAGCAATCATCTCCATGATCTTTTCTAATTGATAAGAATTTGAGGTGCTATTGCTTGGACTAGACTGGGTGTTTTTCTCCCCTTGTCGTCTCTCAATTTGACTCGTGCGAGTTTTTGAAGTCGTTGATTCCTGACTGTTCACGATGACGTCCCTTATTATTAGCTTAGTTTAGAAAAAAAATCGACTCTGATACCATGAAATCAGAATAATTTATTTTGTATTTCTTGAACGAATAATTTGTACACACTATTACAACCTATTTATAATACAATAAAGAATATACAAAAGGAAAATAATCTCCTAATTTTGGGGGAAAAAATCTACCTCAATTTATCTAATTAAATATTCTAACTATGGAATGATCAATTTGTCTAACTATGGAAAGATTTAATTATGAATCAATTATGTTCTTCCTTATCAAATCGCTTCCAGATTTTTATAACCTCATTGTTATGTAATTTTAAATTAAGATAATACTGACTCTTTTTTTTTTTTTTTGAAAAAAAAAAAAAAGAGCTTCTTTGTAACTCATTTGGTTAAAATTTCTTGTATTTCTTTGATTGAAGGGAAAAATATTTTTTCTACCTCAACTTGCTAGAGATTTATGAACAGAAAGAGGANTTTTTTTTTTTTTTTGAACAAAAAAAAAAAGAGCTTCTTTGTAACTCATTTGGTTAAAATTTCTTGTATTTCTTTGATTGAAGGGAAAAATATTTTTTCTACCTCAACTTGCTAGAGATTTATGAACAGAAAGAGGAATAAATTTTATTAACTCAATTGGCTAGAACTTCGTACTGATAACGCGTGATAAAATAGAGAGAGAAAAGAGAAGAAAGTAAAAAAGTTAATAAACTTGTGTGTATTTTATTAAGAGCTAAAGCTTCATATTTATATGAAAGAATTAGAGCTTCAAGAGATTCAATGGTAACAATAATTAGGGTTGTATGCGTATAATTTTTATTCACTAATAAACATATTATTTATGACACAACAGAACACAAATTCAAATATGTGTGTGTGTGTGTGTGTATATATATATATATATTCTCAGTCCACATTATTAATTATTAATTTTTATTTCCTATATTTTTCCAATTTAATTAATTAATTTTATGTTTTTATTTTATTTGTGTAATGAAAAGAATATTACACCAACTTTAAAAAATATATATTACTTGATATTATATTAACATAATATCGTTCTATTTTACTGAACAATCAAATTTAATTAAATAAAACGTCATAAAATATATTTTTCAAAATTTTAAATCAAACGTTTTTCATCAATATTAAAATAAACTCTTTTAATAAAAATCTAAAATTCATCTCGCACCAAAAAAAATATTATGTTGAAACCAAACGCCAAATTACTTCATTCCAAACAAATACATCAATAAAAACTAGGAACGCCGTAGTACAGCAATTCTATACTGGAAAAGCAACAAGGAATTCAAGGCTAGGGTGTGTGCTTCACCATATGCACCATATGCCTCGTGCCTTGCAAAGCAACATTCTAAAAGCAGAAATGAGACAAAAGGGGTACAATATTTTGTAGGTTTGCTCTTGAGCATAGATGGACAGATCCTTCACAGTAGCGATTGCGTTGCGAATCTAATACAATCTTGCCATTCGAACTTCCTTGCAACTTAAGTCCTTGAATATAACAAAACATAATACACAAATTGAGAGATTTGATCATGATAAGTGTGTTTTGTGCACTTATTTGAGCCAAATTATTAAACTTTTATATCGTAAAAGTGTTAAATTCTACTTAACTTAGGTTGATTTTCTTTTATTTCAATGTTTGACCCGTGTACGAGCATTTGGAATAGAAATGAATGAAGAAGGATGGTTTTTCAACTAGCTTGAAAGTTTGGAGACCAAAGTGCAAATATTCAATAGTTGATTTAGACCACAAAATGATTAATAAAGATCACATAGGATTAATTGGATGGAATTGGAAGTCAAATGAGTGAATTATAGTAAAAACATTTTCACGGATCAATTTTCAGCCGCACAAGTTATGCTCCGTATTTTCTACCTCCGATTGAGACATATTTTTGGCATAGCAAACGTTTGAATTGGAAAATCGAAACTAAAGAAGAATTGTAACCATTTGAGTTAGCTATCCAACGCACTTTGAATCACTTTAATCATATAGCAGAAGATAAAGTTATAAAAAAAAATGCTAAAGTTCGCATGAATTGGGCGACTGCCCAGTACTACAAGCTGGCTATTGCTCGATCCTCAATTTCAACAGCACAACCCAATTTTTTGGCCTGGGTGATCGTCCGGGTTTGGCCTAGACAAATATTAAGGTCATTCGCGGCCCATGTTGGTTTTTTCGTTTTAAATTCTACTCCCAACAAGGACTCTTCATCTTGGACTATTTATTTATTTATTTGATGTTTTTGGAGGCTTTTGAAAGGAGTACAAATACAAATTATCAACTCTAAGTTAGGGGAATGAATAGACAATTCCATTCATCTCATATTCATCATAACAATTCATCTTTTTGGACCAAAAATTAGGATCTTCGTTGGAGAGTTCATCCAAGTTGAAGATCAAGCGATAAGGAGTTATACTATTTGATTTTCTTCCTCGGTTATAAATTTCATCCTTTATATTAGCTTATCTCTTTATCATGTTAGGCTAGATTATTTTGTGTTAGGATCACAATGAACCTTTTGTTGTGAACCTCAACTTTTGAATCTTGTTTTTTACATTAAAGTACGACTTTAGCTTTGAACAATGATGATGAGATTTACTTTCTCTATAATTATTCGATCACTAATTGTATGAATATTGTGATTTGTTTTACCTTCGAAAGATGAAAAATAAGTTAGACAGTCATAATTGTCGTAAAATTCGATAGAGAATAGAAATATGTCGTTATACTTTACTTGATATTTAAGTATTTATAAATCTTTAATGCATTCTTTATGTTCACATCCATTATAAAAAATATAGTCGGGAGTTTAATTCTACTCGGGAAAGATTGTTAAGTAATTTAGAAATATTAATCTTCATAATTAAATTGTGTTGTCAAATTGTAAGGTTAGAGTTAAATGAAATCGATACAAGAAGATTCGAGATACTCATGCGCTATTCATCATTATATTTTCATAAAACTTGCATTCAATATAATTTTGAATTGATTTTTATTAATTTAAGCCCTGCATGTTGGAAAATTCTAACATATTTGGGGCGATACGTAACATATTAAAATGTGTGGTGCTATTATTTAAAGTATATTAGTCAATTAAAGTGATCCACTAAAGATGAGATTTGACTAATGGGTATTAGTTTTCATGGAATTAAAGTGTAGAAATCGGAAGTTTGTTTTAGATTATTGAGGGGCCGATTTGAAACAAATGAAAGATAATGAGTGGTCATTATCTTATGAATATATGAGTTATGGTCC
>CAIGRR010317729.1:0-17884 GCA_903798365.1 Fraxinus sp. 1973-6204 | reverse complement strand
ATAATCTTTTGAATTAGATAAAAAAAACTTTTTGATCGTACTAAACGTAAACTCCTTGCACTTTCTGGTTGAATAAACCATGAAAAATATGAACCGTTTTTGCATTATATTTGGGTAACTTTAAATTCGGGAAAGCAAATGGGTTCCTGAAGAAATGTGGGATTAGAAAAGCAACTCTAATTTTGAATATAATCGTTCATATATATACATGATAGCGCGTAGACTCGTGCAAATTTTCATTTTAGCATGCCTGGTGGGAAAATAAGGTATTTCTAGTTCTTGTTATAACAAGTTGTTTCAGATATTTGGTTTCTTGATTTTGTGGTGATTCTAAGTAAAGATCTTGATTTTACTTGTCTGTGATCAGGTGTGGAATCAAGAGGGAGTTTCAGAGTGTTTCGACAATTTATATCCTTTGATTCGATTGCTTGATTTCATATCACTGTTCAACAGTAATTTCATGTATGGTAGGGAGAGGATTGGATAGCGCTTGACGCCATTAATGAATGAAAATAAGCTAATATATTTTGTTTATTATATTGTCCAATGCTACGCACCAAACGTGCAGTATTGTTATTATTTCTGGAGTTCCATTTCTTTCCCTTTACATGTATTCACAGTGCTTGGTCTGGGTGTGAACATAGTGACTATGGTTATGATTGCTGTACTTGGAATCACAACAAGGCACCAGAAAGAACGCAGGAGGGTATGCCATTAAACTTGATTGTTTTCAAGAAATAAAGCAATGAGGTCACAGAAGTTGACTGTTACAATTTAACCTTCGTCATTGTCTGATTTAGAGGGTGGTTGGTGGGGATTAAAATTAGATTTTTAGTAGATTGTGATAAAAGTTTTTGAAATGTGTGGTTGAAAAGTTGTGGGACCTATGAAAGATGTAATTAATATTGATTGTTTGACTTTGACTTGGATTAAAATCAGATTTTAATTCGAACCAAACATAGGCTTAATTTGAAATGGAACTTTAACATTATGTAATAGCTCGGATGGGGTCACAAAATGTTAATACAATGAGTCATTAAATGGAATTGCATTACCATGAGCAATCATTTTGCTTTTAGATGACAAGTTCCTTTAGTTACTCAAGAATGCCAATTTGTATGATGACATGATCTTGAATTTCCAGTATTTGCCTACAAACATTGATAGTTAGCAGTTTAAGGGTTAACCATGCTTACGGGGGTTGATTTTGGGCATGTGTGGCTAATCTTAAAGACACTTTAAAAGGAGCTTTTTAAATCGGTAATAAACTACAAAAAAATAAAAAAAAATCTACTTCCAAGGAGCTTTGAAGCTTAGCCAAACATGCTATTAACTTGAATATATACCATAATTATACTCTTTCATTGTTTATCTACTTTTCTTCTATTTTTTGACATTGGACTATGGAACCAGGTTCATGTTTACTTTGTACGTGTATAACTTCAAGTTTTTGCTCTCACCTTTCTATCACATTGATCTCAGTATGTCAACTGAAATTATACAGATACACCTTTCAGCAAAGATTTTATTTTATCTTCTACCTGCTCTTGGATTATTCTTCGCATTCTTCGACGTGGCTGTGCTTATAAGGAGAAGACTAAATGCATACCCCATTGCATATCATGAATGGTTATTTAGTTTCTCACAATTCTCATTCTGGGTAAGTCTAAATGTTCCCAAAGTAATTGAAATGAGCAAGCTGAAGCTTTCTTCTTCTAACTGGAAATAATCTTTTGTTTCCTTGCTGTTACCAATTTCAGGCTATAGTTATACTTGTAGCAAAGTTCGAAAATCGGTTGGTTGTCTTGTGCAATTGCATCCTGTGTTTTTGGTGGATTGCAAAATTGTTTCTGCTGATCCCTCGATTGCAAATAGTTTTTTCTTCACCAGGGGTAACTCTTGGCGTATACTTTATGTAAACTTTTCCATTATATTTTGGATGATGGAACAAATTTTGACCTCATCAATTTTATTTTGTTAGTTTACGTCTCATGAACATATTGTTGCCTTCATGCATCGTTTATCGGGAATAAGGCTTCATTTTTGTTATTATTTAGAACTTTTTCTTCTAAACCTTCTGCTTTTACACTGGCCTTGTTTTATTCCACCGAAACAACTTTTACGATTTAATTAACTCAAAATAGAAGTGTCTGAGTGTCATATTATCTACTAACAGGTTTTAAGGTGGCTAAAGGAGAGCTGCATGGCTATTACTGACATACTTTTTGGAATGTTGATAAACATAATCAGAATAAAGTGGGCAGCTCATGGAAGCAGGTAGATGCAATCTTATAAAATTATGCCATATAGAATCCTGGAGGCACGATAAACTGTTCGTACATTTTTTACATTTTACATTTGTACTTTAACCCTAAATAAATCAGATTACCACAAAAGTTTAATACTGATATGAAATATCTAATGAGTTTTATAATCCACAGAAGATATTAGAGCGAGCAGTAGTGAGAGCTTAGAAAACCTTAGTCAATTCTGGATTCTATAGTGTTAGCTAAACCTCAAACTTATGCCATTATGCATTAAAGATGAGATATAATGCCAGATGGATTCCTAATCCTGTGTAGAAGGAAAGAAACTTTGGACAAAAAAGCTATGTATGTACCATTAGATAAAATATGTGTCACTCTTTCGCAATTTGAAATTCTTCATGAGAAATAAATTGAAAATAAGCTTATAGTTTCTGAGCTTTAAAATTCCAGACACAATTAGTTGAACTGGGTAATTATCAGTTCATTTTCTGGAGTTTGGAATGAAGAATTTATTAGGCATTTGTCATCTTCCTTTTCTACATTTTTCGTGTTACTTTTTGAAGTTTGAACAGTTAAAGATTATTACATGTCAATTTTCTTCATTGCTGATACATTTTATATCCCATAGGATTCTATCCCATCTCTGCATATTACGTGCTCTTACCTAGGTGCAATCAACATGAAAGTTGGTCCTTTTATTATTCTTGTTGTGATGATATACTAAATCGATTATGGTAATTACAGTTACTTTTTGAATTGTAGTTCAATGGAGGAGTCACTTCTCCCCTGCAAGATGGAAGTTAAAGAAGATTGTCGGACAGATCTGGTATGTAGTTCCCATCATTCTGCTACTTATATTTAGCATCCCAATTTAACCTTTAGTTTCACGATAAAAGAGTTGACTATGACCAATTTTAATTATTTCTACGCATCTTAAACCTCTAAAAATACATTTTCCTCAGTTATATTCTGCTTTGTCATTCGGTTCCACGTTTACATGTTTCTATGTTATTCGTGAAGGGAATTGTTGGCAATGTTTGGCATATTGTGACATTTAAATCCATTGATCCCGTGATGCAACGGGGTATGAAAAAGCAGCTTGACTTTGAAGATTTGCTTCAACTACCCTCGGATATGGATCCCTCATCCTGCCATAACATTCTACTAAGCTGTTGGAATGCACAGCGAACAAATACCGCTGCCCATCCTTCTTTATTCAAGGCAATATATTCAGCTTATGGATGGCCATATTTCTGCCTCGGTCTGTTGAAGGTATGGTATTGGTATGCTGCTTTCCTTTGGAGTTTCTCGAAAGTAATAGAAAAGGAAAATACAAAACAGGTGACTCCTGCAAGACTTTTACCAAGAAAGGAAATATTACTGATGGATCAAATGAACTATTAGGTTTTTGAACTTGTAGTCTAGTCATGAATCCCACGATGGGAAATAAAATATATTATTCTTTACCTACTTACTGTTACATATGATTGAATTAAATAAATTTTTTACCCATTAAAGTAAAATTTCATTTGAGGAAGATAATAGTTCATAATTTCCAGATGTGGCAACTCCTTTTACTTTTCTATATTAACTATTGTTTCAGTGTAGAAATTGATATGAAGTTTATAGTTTCTAATGTGATGTAAAGATTGAAGCTTGATATGTATTTTGACAAGTGCTTATGTGTTCTCTGGTTTGTTTTGTATGATTTAGTTTACATTTCTTTACTCTGCCTTATTGAGACTGAGTCATTTTCTATTTTACTTGTAGCCACATATTACAGCTCTTTAGAGTTAAGAGTCTCTGTCTAGTTAAATTCAGTGGATTTTGATCTTTAACTCCTTGTAGTGTGCATATTATTTGCAACTTTGTACTTCATTAGTTAAATGCTTTTATGCAGGTTCTCAATGACTGCCTTGGTTTTGCAGGACCGATACTTCTCAATAAGCTAATTCATTTTCTTCAGCAAGGTTTACACTCTCCGTTACCTGTAAAATTCTGAGAAGAGAAAACTGTAATAATTGAAGAATGATGATATTGAGTTATCTTGTCTTGATAAGTGGCTTTGGCTAAATTTATACTTTTGTATCATATTCAGGAAAGTACGATCCAATGTGAAAAATAAAATGATTACAATCCGTTTTCATTTACATGAATATTGTATGTCAACATTGAAATCAAGGCATATAGTTTTTTAATGAGGATAAGTAGTCTAGCTCATTACAATGTAGCATACACCAACTGTGGAATTTGGTGCTTCATGCTTGACATGATTCTGAAAATGTGTGATCTCGAAGAACAAAGATCCAGATATATTATATCAATTAATAGTTATGGCAGTTATTTTAATTTATTGGATATCAATGCTTGTTTTTTATTGTTAATTTTGGAATTCTCTCAACTCCTGTAAGGGCATATGTATGAAAGGCTACTCCAGCATTTGTAATGCTATTTGAGGAACTGATGTACAAATGATTGATTTCCTAAGTTTAGTCGTAGTTTAGACTAAATTCTTTTCTCCTTATCTGTGTGTCCTATGTCAGATAACCTCAGATATGATAGCAATTATTATCATCTGCTGATCAATGCAAATAATTGATTTTCATTTTCATTTTCAATTATCACCTACAAGTCTAAACCCACTTGCCTCATGTAAAGTCGCCTCTTACTGAGTTTTGGCTCATTTGGCATTGAACTACTGCTAAAAAGCAGTGGAAATTCTCAGAAAGCTAAAATTATTGATCTGCTTAAGTTTTCATCAACAGGTTCCAGAGAAGCCAATGGCTACTTTCTAGCAATATCCTTGGGCTTGATATCTGTTTTGAAGTAATTCTTCTTCCCTACACTTTGGATTCTATATTTTTAGTCATTTCTATTTACTTTTCACTTAGAAAGTGCTTCTGGTGTAATTTTTTTTTAAAACTTGGTACTCTATCAGTTAAAGAAAGAAGCTGACTTTGTTTTTTTCAGACATTAAAAGATGACAATTTCATGTTTGGCTATCCTTAATATATTTACTTATAAGTAAATAAGTAAGTTTTAAAATGAATAACATTTTGTTAGTCAAAGTTGGAAATAAATAAGTTACTTATTTTGAAATTAACCATACTTTACTGTGAATATAAGTAATTTTTTTCACTTATCAAAACATAGTAACCTATTCAAACATGTTTAGATATAATTATAATGGAAATATATTTTAGAGGATGTTGGAGGAAGTGGATTATGGTTAGTCTGTTTGGTTCGTCATAATGAATAGAAAGCCTAAATTATGGTTTCGAACCCCTAGAGGGCTTAAAAAATGCCATTCACTATTTGCTTTTGTTTTTGCGGTGGAATGTGGAATTCTTAAGGGGTGCAAATAGGAAGTCCGGTACTTACATTACATTCTGTTGTATGTAACCACATTGATGCTAGTCAAGTGCCACTATCCATGTTCTTATAGTGAATCAATTCTCGTCTTTGTTTCGTAGAAGTGTTTTAATATTGGTGTTCAATTAATTCTGCAGATCTTTCCTAGACACACAATATACTCTTCATCTTTCAAAACTTAGGCTCAAGTTGAGATCCAGTATCTTGACTATCATCTATCGGAAGGTAAATCTTATCTCTATTGCATATTCACAAAGAGACGTTCATGATACGTGGACTTCTGTGTGACAGATTGCATAAGTCTTGTATTGATTTTTTAGGACTTCTTCACATATTTAAAATAAAAATTGTAGTATCCCTTTGTTTTGTTTGTCGCTATTTTTCCTTTCAAACCTTATGACTGCCTGTATATATTCTTTCAGTGTCTCTGTGTTAGCTTAGCGGAGAGATCAACATTTTCAGAAGGAGAAATTCAAACATTCATGTCCGTTGATGCTGATCGAATTGTAAACCTCTGCAATAGTGTTCACGATATATGGAGGTTAAATGTCTACACTTTTAACCCATTTGGAATCGTAGTCATATAGTATCCTATCTCTCACTAAATATTTCTGAAATTAACATTTTCTAAATATGTCCGATATCTTCTTTCTGAAGGTGCTAATGCATGGAACAATGCTTATCATAAACTCTTACCCTGAATCAGTACCATTAGCAGAGAAATATCATATATTCCTATTTTTGTGCAGCAGTAACTTTTTATTATTAATTCTTGACTCGTGATTATTGTGTAACTGCCTCAGCTTGCCATTGCAAATAGGAATTGCTCTGTATTTACTCTATCAACAAGTCAAGTTTGCCTTTTTATCTGGGGTAGCAATAATTATTTTGCTAATACCAGGTAAGCTAACCAACTTTTGAGTTCTTTAAGTTCTATTTGGACACAGATGATTTTTCAGTTATATCATGCCTACACGAGAATATCAAAATATATTTTTCTGTACTGTATTCATCAAGTCATTATATACGAGAATATTAAAAAATATTTTTCTGTTCTGTATTCATCAAGAAAACATTATAAAAGCATGTTTCTAACATATATAGGCATATAAAAAGTTGAATATGAATGCCAAGTATAATTGAAAAATATTGTTATTTCCGTTATAAATTTCCTTTTACCACTCGTTTGTTTTGTTTCCTTTATTGGTATATAGAACAATATTGAATTAACCCGTTAATTCTGGAGGGCTAATTTTTTCCCAGTTAGGCAATAATTTTATTTCAATAAGGGCTAATTTTTTCCCAGTTAGGCAATAATTTTATTTCAATAGTGCTTATATACTCAGTCAAGACCAGCATTAACAAAATAAATCGTAGCAAAATCCTCACAATGCCCAAAAAGTTGTATATATGTCCTATGCATAAATATTAAGCCCCTGTTTGACAACCATACTTTTTAAAAATAGAATTTTGAATAGTGATTTTAGGAGAATATGTGGTTAAAAAATAGGGAAAGATTTTGAGTTTACATGCAAAATATTTTATCGTGTAAATGTGTGATTGAAAATGATTTTGTAGAAGAAAGAGTTTGAAAAGTATGGTTGTCAAACAAGTCAAACAAGGGCTAATTGAAAGGTTCTATTTTTTTCTGCCATTGCAGGCTAATTTCTGAATTTAAGATATTTTCAAACTGCAGGTTGGTTCTTGAGCTCCTGATGTTGTTATCATAATATATATCTTGTATATCCAAATATTGATGCACCAATTTCAATATTGGGTTGAGTTACGTTTGGAATACTAATTCCTATGGATATTAATAATTCTATTCACAGTGAACAAATGGATCGCTAATAGGATTGCAATTGCAACCAAAAATATGATGGAGCAAAAGGATGAAAGGTACATAAAAATGTTAGGCAATAATTTTATTTCAATAGTGCTTATATACTCAGTCAAGACCAGCATTAACAAAATAAATCGTAGCAAAATCCTCACAATGCCCAAAAAGTTGTATATATGTCCTATGCATAAATATTAAGCCCCTGTTGACAACCATACTTTTTAAAAATAGAATTTTGAATAGTGATTTTAGGAGAATATGTGGTTAAAAAATAGGGAAAGATTTTGAGTTTACATGCAAAATATTTGATCGTGTAAATGTGTGATTGAAAATGATTTTGTAGAAGAAAGAGTTTGAAAAGTATGGTTATCAAACAAGGGCTAATTGAAAGGTTCTATTTTTTCTGCCATTGCAGGCTAATTTCTGAATTTAAGATATTTTCAAACTGCAGGCTGGTTCTTGAGCTCCTGATGTTGTTATCATAATATATATCTTGTATATCCAAATATTGATGCACCAATTTCAATATTGGATTGAGTTACGTCTGGAATACTAATTCCTACGGATATTAATAATTCTATTCACAGTGAACAAATGGATCGCTAATAGGATTGCAATTGCAACCAAAAATATGATGGAGCAAAAGGATGAAAGGTACATAAAAAATTTTCTGAACTAACTTTTTATGCATATAACTTTGCTGGATGAATTTATCTTCCTTGGTGATGTTGAATTTTGATATTCTAGTACACTGTTCTTGTTGCCTTAATAATTTCTCATAAGAGATCTAACCAAACTATCAAAACTCTCTCTCTCTCTCTTTCTCTCTCTTTCTCTGTGAAAAAGAAAACAGAAAGTCAAACCCTACTCCTAACTTGTAGAAAGAGGAGCAAAATAAGCGTTGGCCATGAGTCAAGTTTTGAACTAGAAGGCATCGTATAGTAAGATACAAGAATTTCACACTAATGGACTGTTTAAAAATGTTAATTCATTTTAAAAGCTCGATAGAAGCCAAATGAAGTAGATTTTTTAACATGAAGAGCGAAATCGTGGGATTTCCTTCTCTGTATCGTATTGCGTTAGAGCCGTCAACCATGGTGAATGATACCTTAGAATTTCATAATGGGAGCTCCAGTTGGAACATTGTTTTTAACCGGGGTTTGCAGGATTGAGAATTGGATAATTATGCGCTGTTTCTGACATCTCTTTACGAGGTACATTTCAGGGCAGGAGAGGGTGATTGTAGTAGGTGGAAATTGACACGAGATGATATTTTTTCAGTTCGCGTCTATTTTAGATCCCTATTGGGAACTGTTGAGAGCTCACTTCCCTGAAAGATGGTTTGGAAATGTAAACTGCCTCCACGAGTGACATTCTTACTTTGGACGGTGGTCAGAAGATAGGTGTTAACGGTGGATAACCTTCATACTAGGGGTTTCTATGTTAAAGAGTGGTGCTACATGTGTAAGAGGGATGGGGAGACGATTGATCATTTATTCCTGCATTGTGATGCTGCTCGCTTATTGTGGAACGATTTTCTGGCATCACAACACATGGATTGGTTGGGTGTTGTCGAGGCGTATGGAGGACTTGTTAAAGGCATGGAGGAGAAAGTTTCAAGATAAGGACAACAAACTTGTTTGGGACCTTATTTCGGACTGCATTGTGTGGTGTGTGTGAAGAGAAAGAAACAATTGCGGCTTTGAAGATCAACCACGGACAATAGAGAAGTTTAGAGAATTGTTTTATTTAACATTGTTTACTTGGTTCAATGTTGCGGCTTCTAGGCATATAGACGTGCTGCCTAATTTTATGTTGTTTCTTTCTGATTTAAATTAATAATACACTTCCCGTGTATTATGCTTTTTGATTAATGAAATTATGATTACCTTTCAAAAAAAAAAATCCACATTNATATAGACGTGCTGCCTAATTTTATGTTGTTTCTTTCTGATTTAAATTGTTAATACACTTCCTGTGTATTACACATTGATTAATAAAATTCTGATTACCTTTCAAAAAAATAAAACATTGTACTTCTAGTCAAATATGCATCTAAATGAGTTTGGCAGTAGACCTGTTATACTTCTTCTGAGTTACCACGTATCTCCTAATTTTCTATTTTGTAATGCTACAGGTGTGCATACCCCTTATATAGTCTTGAATGTCATACATCTTAATTTATATGTCATTTGGCAGGATTAGGAAAACAGCAGAACTTTTAACATATATCCGCACTTTAAAAATGTATGGCTGGGAGCTTCTTTTCGCTAAATGGTTGATGAAAACAAGATCCTCCGAAGTCGCATATTTATCTGTGAGAAAATTGTATTTTACTTTATCATTCTAGTTGCACATGAACTGAAAACCAGGATCTTAGGTACCATGGCATGAAACTAACAGATTTCCTCTTTTACCGTTAGACTAGGAAGTATTTGGATGCCTGGTGCGTTTTCTTTTGGGCAACAACACCCACACTTTTCTCTCTGTTCACATTTGGACTCTATACAATGTTGGGTCATCAGCTTGATGCAGCAACGGTATATCAGTAGCTTTAGCCTTTTTTTTCTAAGGAAAATTTATATTGCAAGTATTCTTCTTTCACAAGTTGTGTATCAATAATATTTTACTGTCTTCACTTGATATTCAGGTTTTCACTTGCCTTGCTCTATTCAATAATTTAATCTCCCCTTTAAACTCATTCCCATGGGTCATTAACGGTTTGATTGATGTAAGTTTTCATTATCCTTAATTTTAAGATTTTGTGCTTTGGAATGTGAATATTACTATATTAACTCTATAATTGCTTCCAGGCCGCCATATCAACTAGACGGTTGAGCAAGTACCTCGTCTGTTATGAAATTGAAACTGGACCCAGTCTCTCATTCCTGTCACATTCGGATGAAAAGTTGGATTATGAAGATACTACTGTTGTTCTTCATGATGCATCTTGTACATGGTCAAGCAGTGACAAGGAGGAGTTTGATCTGGTCTTGAAACACATAAATCTTTGTGTTCCTAAGGGCTTTCTGGTTGCGGTAATTGGAGAGGTGAATTTCTTTAGAGTTTTACTATTTTGTTGAGTTCTTACTTTTATATGCATTATACATTTGTACTTCATTGTTGGATTCAGAGAGTATCTTCAGTGGTGTTGTATGAACTTTCTTATGTTTATCATCTCATATTTGCTCATTTCACGGATAACACAAGAGTATGCATCCTTTAAGTTGAACTTCGATTTGATATTAATGCTGTAAACTAAATCTCGGAAACTGATGGATATTATTAAACTCACAAAATTTCCTACTTTTATGTGTATGGAACTTTACAATTAGATGGATTTCCCACTTTTCCTTTGATGTAAACTTATCCTTTAACATCTAGCACCATCATAACCAGTATTGTACATTTCTGCGTATTACAGGTTGGATCGGGTAAATCGTCTCTCTTAAACTTGATTCTCCGGGAAATGAGACTCGTCAATGGATCAATTTACTCAAGTGGAACCACAGCATATGTTCCACAGGTTAATCAACTTTAACTAGTAGCAGCTTCGTGCATGCTTTTGAAACAACTTTTTACACTTCCTACTTCTGATTTAGGTCCCTTGGATTCTGTCGGGAACTATCCGTGACAATATTTTGTTTGGCAAGGACTATGATCAGAAAAGGTATTAATTATGAAACGTTTTGAAGGCAAAAGCTAGAGGCACTTATTGGGGTTAATTTTGAGCAAGGAATATGTTCATACCCACCAATTTCCTGAGTGTTTTGTGTTAAATTGTTCTCAATATATATATTCTCTTATCTGAGCAGATACTCAGAAATATTACACTCATGCGCTCTGGATCTTGATATTTCCCTAATGATGGGAGGCGACATGGCTTGTATTGGAGAGAAAGGAGTCAATTTATCTGGAGGACAGAGAGCTCGTCTTGCACTTGCCAGGTGATATTTTTTCTTGTTTTTCTCCGAAAGCAGAATGTTTAAATTGCAGAGCACATTATGATCTTCTCTAAATTCCTTTTTTTTTGGTTATGGGAATGAGTAGAGCTATCTACCAGGGCTCAAACATATACTTGCTTGATGATGTTCTAAGTGCCGTTGATGCACATGTTGCTTGCTCAATTCTACAAAATGCTATTCTTGGTACTCTTTTAAACCAGAAGACACGCATTCTCTGCACACATAACATTCAGGTTCAACATATTCTCCCTCTCCTTTTCATCATTAAACTAACAATACCTACTGACAAATTCAGTACCTATTTTGCAAATGAAGAAGCAACATGAGACGTTTTAGCAACTGATGTTAAATTTGTTTCAATGGATGACTCGATATTTTGCAATTGACAATGATTATTATGATACATAGTATAGATCGGCACTTGTATAGAATTCATTTTAAAGAGTATGTCCTTTTCTAGCAGGCAATATCTTTGGCTGATATGGTGGTTGTGATGGATAAAGGACGTATGAAGTGCATAGGAAGTCCATCTGACCCTTCTGTTGCTTCCTACATATCGTTTTTATCAGTAAATGACTTTAACACATTTTCTGAGGAAGGCAAGAAAGAAAAAATATCAAATGTTATTAAAGAAACCCTAGAGAAAGACCTAGATGATGATTGTATAAGCTCTTCCAGCCAAGCCCAAGACATCATTGAGGTTGAGACAAGAAAAGACGGCAGAGTCGAACCAACTGTGTACAAGTGAGAGTTTATTTGTTGATTCAATTTGTAGGCTCCACGAAATTTTTCATTTGACCATTTTGCTAATGTGTTATCCTACAGAAATTATGCTGCATTTTCTGGTTGGTTCATTACAATTCTGACATGTCTCTCCGCAATTCTAATGCAAGCATCTCGTAATGGAAATGATCTGTGGCTATCATTCTGGGTTGATACAACCAGAACCAACCAAAAAAAGTACTCAACTACTTTTTTTCTGGTAAGTGTCTGGTAAGTAGTTACATCCTTGAAATGCATTGGGGCCTCATTGAAATTTGTCTAACCAGAACTAAGATGAAATGAATTATATGTTCATGGGGAGTGCAATATTAAAATTTCTTGTTATATAGACATGAAGTATGCATCATGATTTAAATTTTTCTTGTATTAGTCTCCTCACCCCACGATTCTTCTTGGTTTCTGTACTTAAAAGCACATAATATGGTGGAACTGCAGCATATTTTTTAATCGTTTCGGGTAACTTATTACCTGTGGTGCAGGTCATACTCTGCGTGTTTTGTTTGGTGAATTCCTCCTTGACTTTGGTGAGGGCATTTGCATTTGCATTTGGTGGTCTACGGGCTGCTGTTCGGGTTCACGATAAATTAGTACAGATTCTTATCAATGCACCGGTTAGTTTCTTTGATCAGACCCCAAGTGGAAGGATACTAAACAGGTAGCATGACATTCCTTCAAATGATTAACAATTTCATTTACTTTAATACTAACTTTATTATATAGATTGTCTTCAGATCTTTATACAATAGATGATTCTCTTCCTTTTATACTCAACATTCTCCTGGCAAATTTTGTTGGCCTCTTGGGAATTGCTGTAGTTTGTCGTATGTGCAGGTATTGTAAATTATACAACCTTTATGTTTTCCTCTTGTTCATTTCAGAATTTAATTCATTCTCTCTACTTGTGTGGAGTTTTGTCCCTAAGACTCTGCGCACATGTGCAGGTCGTGTTTTTGCTGCTTTTATTGCCTTTTTGGTATATATACAGAAAATTGCAGGTTTGTAATATATCTTTTCTATAAGGTTGCAGAGCCAAGATTTAACGTTTAGCTCGACATAATTTCTCTCCTATAGTTTTGATGCTAAGCTCTTTTGAGACAGTTAAATTGAGAGCGAAATTTTTGTTATTTACCTAAAAGTGTTGAGGCATACGGTACATGGAACTTAAACACTCAGTCAAAAGAAAACCAGATCATGCCTACAATTCTTTTCTTTTTTTCCTGGAAGATAGACAAATAGAGATATATTTCTAGTTGTTACCGTAATAATTATGCAATATTACAATATTATAAAATATCAAACACCAGCACTAATAAACATAAGATTTTTGTAGTTTTACTACAGATCAACGTCTCGGGAGTTGCGAAGACTGGACAGTGTTTCTCGTTCACCTATTTATGCATCATTTACTGAGACATTAAATGGTTCACCAACCATCAGAGCTTTCAAGTCTCTGGTAAAGTTCTTCTCTGTTACAGCATCAGCATGACGCTTTATTTAAAATTACTCCTGGTGGTGTGCTTTTAGTGCTACTTGAATTATGCATTTCTTTCTTCAAATTTTGATCAGTCAAGAGAATATATTTAGATGTAAAAGATCTGGTATTCCTAGATAAAAAGAGTATTTATGGAGCATAATGAGTAGGAGATCCTTAGGGTCTGTCATAAATTGTTAAAATAAAATAATCAGTTTGACTAGGTTGGTACTTCACCAATCAGAAGCTCGCCATTGTCATTGTTGATCTGGACTTTGCAAGAATTTATCCACGAACTAAATCTCTCTGTTTCTACAGTTAAAAAACAAACAATTATAATCATAAGGCTCTTGGTTCCTATAATAGGAGTTAAATTTCATTTAAGCTGGAAGTCAATAGGGTTTCAGTTCTATTTTCTCGTGAACATGCTTACAATGTTTCAAAATGACAATTGTCATGCTTGTGGGCAGGACCACTTCTTCTCTAGGTTCACTCAGCATATGCAATTATATCAGCGGACTTCTTACACAGAGATCTTTGCAAGTTTATGGCTTTCCCTTCGTCTTCAGGTAGGTCTCCTGATGTTAGCATTTTTGTCTATGCATATAATGCAGAAAATCTAGATTTGCAACTTTGTTGTGGATGAACTTATCAATTCTTTATGCACTTAAAACTCCAAAATCTTCAGTCAATAGTTACATGTGAGTAGTAACAGGTAGACGTTTTTAGTTGTTGGCAGCATGTATCGTATCATTTGTTGCTGTGATGGCTATTGTTGGCTCTCATGGACTTCTCCCTGTCAGTTTGGGCACTCCAGGGCTGGTAAATTATTAAGCTCCTTTTACTTTTGCTATTTCATCTTTTGTAAGTTGATGTATATATTAGTGTTATGAATCAATTTTAAAGTACTATAATTATTTTTGAACCACTTTATCCAACGGTTTTGTCAAACAGAGAACAAACAAACATATTTACTTAAATTATGTCCCAATGTGCTTCCTCATTTGCAGGCCAAGTTCCATTTAAAAAAAAAAACCAGACGTGCAATTTTCATTAGCTGTGACCTTTCTTGCTCCATGACCTGTTGAACTCGTGCACAATTATTAAGCTTCTAGATGAGTTGGTTTAACAATTAATTAGATTTCTGAGATGGATCTTTTTTCCCCGTAGGTCGGGCTAGCCCTTTCTTATGCTTCCCCGATTGTATCCTTGTTGGGTAGCTTCTTGACTAGCTTCACTGAAACAGAGAAGGAGATGGTTTCTGTCGAGAGGGTTCTTCAGGCAAGTTAGATTAATGTTAAGCTAATAGATATACTTCCACGTTGTTGTTGACGCTCCTGACCTTCTCTTGCTGCACCTATGACTTCTCAGTACATGGACATTCCTCAAGAAGAACTGATGGGGGAAAATCCATTAGACCCAACTTGGCCATTGCACGGTGAGATCCAGTTTCAGAATGTAACTCTCAGATATATGCCATCTTTGACCCCCGCACTACGTGATGTGTCTTTCACTGTTGCTGGAGGAACTCAGGTTTGTTAATTTTGACCCCCTGACCTTATTATTCCATTATCCTGGAAAATTTTGACACTATTGTGAAATCAAAGAGATAGTAGACACAATGAAAGTTTCTAATCACAGAATTTAAGTTCAGTTCTATATAAATATTGATGAACTATAAAGCTTCGTATAGAAAAATTATATTTATAATCTGTTGTCAAAATTTGTTGTAAGCATTCCATTTTGCACATTTTTCTTATATCAATAGGTGAACTGAGCATGAGAAGTCTTGATACTTATCCGATCATTATCCTCAAAACACTAATGCTTGCTCTTCAGATGGATGAACCAAATTTTATTCAATTTTATTGACCTTTTACATTTAATAAATTATTCTGTAATCTAGACAGTGGATCTTTTTTTTTTTCCTTGTCAAGAGAGTTAAACCTTTTAGCTTCCTTTATTTTCAAGAATGGACATGATAGATACATTAGAGTATCAAGAAAAGTATCACACCATGTGGTTGGAAACATCCATATATTAAAACTCAATTGAGAATTTGGTTAGACTCAGTTTAAAAGTTGAACGAAACTGAATCAGGTTGGAATCGTGGGAAGAACTGGTGCTGGAAAATCAAGCATTCTGAATGCTGTATTCCGTCTCAATCCAATTTGTGGTGGACGTATTATAGTGGATGGTATAAACATTGCTGGAGTTCCTGTCAGAGATCTCCGTTCTCGTATTGCTGTTGTTCCCCAGAGCCCATTCTTGTTTGAAGGATCATTAAGGTAATCGGAAGAATACAGGAATATTTCTGTTGCTTATACAACATGTTGCTGAGATTTAATAGATGACATTAAATATTTGGTTTCCACAATAATTTTCAGGTCAAATTTGGATCCATTCCAGGTAACTAATGATGAAAAGATTTGGAACACCCTGGAAAAATGCTGTGTTAGGGAAGATGTAGAAGCAGCTGGAGGACTTGACACTCGTGTACAAGAATCTGGAACCTCTTTTTCAGTTGGGCAACGACAACTCCTCTGCCTTGCACGTGCTCTTCTCAAGTCTTCTAAGGTACAAGAATGGAGGGTGAGAGATTAGGCTTAAAGAAAGACACGTGCCTGCATAGGTAGGGGTTGTAAATGGGGTTGGCCTGGATGGCGAGCCCATGGCAGTCTCGAATTAATTAATAGACAGTCCATTTCCAAGAAACTTTTTGTTTTTTTCTTGAGCCCACAGAACAGCCCAGGCGGCCCCCCTGAGCCATGCTCTGCATTGGACCGGGTTAGGCCGGCCTGGCCTATTTTTACACCTCTATGCATGGGTATGCTCGCATGCATGTACAGAGAGAGGGGGGGTTGGGGTACTGCCTTATTAACGAGAGGCTGACAATTATACAAATGTAAACTATCAGGTACTCTTCTTGGATGAGTGCACTGCCAATGTAGACTCTCAAACAGCTTCTAAACTACAGAAAGTAATATCTACAGAATGCCGAAGCACAACTGTTATCACAATTGCTCATCGCATTTCCACAGTTCTGATCATGGACGATATTCTTATTTTGGATCAAGGGACACTGGTAAGATTGTTCAGTTTCTTAGATTTTACATCTCCATTCTAGCAAAATTCATTTTAGATCATTATCAGTCCTTGCGGGTGGAAGGAACAGGCTTTAGTTCACTAAACATGCAAAGATTATTTAAGGGAAAAACTGCACAAGTGACCAGGCTAGTGTTTCAACTTCCAGACCTGAATATCTCTAAGACAAATTCTATAAAGCACCGTAGTTTATTCTTATATATTAATGCACTTTGAAAGAGTTCTTTTTCTAATTGAACACCAAACGAAAAGTGTGAAAAATTAACCAATGGAAAAGTATTTTGGTGATCAATGCCTGTAATATAAGAATACTTATAAACTTAAATGACTCTTATAGCATGATAGATATGGTGGATTGGACAATACTGAACTTTGTTAAATAAGGAAAAAATGGTTTGAAAATGTTTTCTATTAGTACGGTCTAATAGTGCATGTTGAACTTGCACTTGCTGTATACGAGTACCCTTATTATTTGTTGTGGTATACAAGTTCATGGTTTGATTAATTAATCAATCATGAAGTACTTAACATAATTTGAAGTTCTTTTCTGTATCTCCTTTGTAGGTTGAACAAGGAAATCCACGTATACTTCTGCACAACGAGTCCTCCAGATTCTCGAGTTTTGCCAGGGCTTCAACAATGTAATCTTCATGGATTAACGAGATTCTCCCTATCCTTGTCTACTATCCTAATAAACCACATTCAGGAGTACGGGTTGTCAAGATGAAATAGAGTAGATTTTAGGTAGGAAAACTTTAGCATGTCATATTTAGGGGTGGAGCCTCCAAATTTGTGGAGTCAAAGATTGCCATGAGTAAATCCCGTCTCCTTGTTGACCCATGTCTTATTTGACAACGTTAAGGATTTCAAGACTTGGGAGTATGCCAAATTTGATTTGGTTTTCCTTGCTCTTTTTGTTTTTATATGTTTCTTGTCTAAATTCAATGTTTTTAACCTTCCAATTCCACTAGGATTAAAAATATTCTTGTGTGCGCACAAGCGTGAAATAGAATGTCACGGACCACAATCAGGGACGTAGCCAGGATTTCAATCTAGGGGGGCGAAAATACGGGGGGTTCGG